>ML277368.1:0-60719 GCA_005239495.1 Nicotiana undulata
ACTGTCTCTTATCTATGTACTGCTTGATTGTACTTGGGGTAAAGTTTGTTCATACATACTAGTAATATTCCACAGTGCTAACGTCCCTTTTGCCGGGGGCGCTACATCTTTTATATGGATGTAGGTGGTTCCCCAGCAGGCAGCTCAGCTCGCCGTTAGTGGTGCCTCCTCTTTAGCTCCTCAACAGTTTTGGTGAGCCCCTCTTCTCCTCGGGGTCATGTGTGGATTATACCACCCTATTTTTCTTATGTTCTAAAGGTATAGCCGGGGCCTTGTTACCGACAAGTTATGTAAAATCCCTAGTATTCGTAGAGGCTCCGTAGGCACAATGTGGGTAGTGTATATATGTATTTTTGGGTAGTAACAGTACGTACTCGGAACCGTGGATCAGGTTTGAAAGTTATGTATGTATTATGTATGTTTGAATACTAGTCATTGGCATGTTAAAAGAGGAAACAATGGAGATATGTTGTAAGACGTACTTTGAAACTAAAATCGGCTAACTCATCTGAATTAATGTATGATATCAACGCGGGGTAACACGTTAGGCGCCGGTCTTGTCCCTCGATTTTAGGGCGTGACAAACTTGGTATCAGAGCCTAAGGTTTTAAAAGTGTCCTAGGATGTCTCAGAGTCGTGTCTAGTAGAGCCCTTTTTATCGGTGTGTTGTCGACCACATACATAATTAGGGGGCTGCATGGACATTTAGGAAAATACGCTTTCATTGTTATTCTGTATCGTGCGACGGAGTGAAATGTGAGAATGTCTTTATCTAATTCGTGCGTTGTCCTAATTTTCAGTAAATGGCGCCCAAGAAGAGAGCTCGACTTGGCCTAGAGGCCAACGTCACCCCGAGTGGGGCCACACATCCTTTATCTGATAGTGCGGGTGAGAATGATTCCCCGACCCTGAATTTGCCGGACTCTTCCATGCCAAGCCAGTCTATTCCTATTCCTGCTCCAGCGAAGGGTACTGAAATCTCTCCCGCTGATGTTCCTGATTCTTCTTCAGTTCCAGCTTCCGGTCCCAGTATTTCTAATGGGGACCTTAGGGGGGCTATTCAGATGTTGACTCAGTTAGTGGCCTCCCATGCCCAAAGATCTCAGGCTGCCCATGCGTCCTCTAGCGAGCGAAGGGATTCTTCAGGTTCTAGGATCGACCAGTTTCTGCAGTTAGCCCCTCCAGAGTTCACAAGCACCGACCCAGAGGCCGATCCTCAATATTTTACAGACGAAATGTACAAAACTCTCTAGGTTATGAAGGTTGCTGAAATAGAGGGTGTTGAGTTGTCTTCCTATCGTCTAAAAGGAGCAGCATATTCGTGGTTTGAGATGTGGGCGAGTTCCCGTGGGGAGGGGAGCCCACCGGTGAGGTGGTGCAAGTTCGTGGATGCCTTCATGGATCATTTCTTGCCTACCGAGACTATAGAAGCCCGTGCTGCAGAGTTTGAGGTCCTTAAGCAGGGCCACATGAGTGTGTGGGAGTACCATATGGAGTTTGTGCGCTTGTCAAAGTATGCTACCCACATGATGCCGACTATGGAGGCCAGAGTTCGTCGGTTTGTTCGGGGCCTTAGTCCCTTGGTTGTCAATGAGGCTGCTACAGCTGCTTTGCATTCGGATATGAACTACAGGAAGATTGTGGGGTTTTTCCCAGGCTACGGAGGCACGAAAGTTGAAGATAAGGTAAGAGAGGGAGAGTAGTAGTTGGGCCCGGTCGGCGGGAAACCCAGGGAACTCGGTTGGAGGTGGGAGATCAGCCCTTGGGAGAGGGTCATCAGGACCATCTGAGTCCTATGCTCAGTCCTCAGCCATCAGGGCATAGTTATCAGCAGGGAGGTCGCTTGGGGCCCGGTTCAGATAGCGGGAGGTTCCACCAGTCAGGTCATTCTGGTTGGAGGTATAAGCAGCAGCGGAGGGCCCCATGCCCTAAGTGTGGGAGGTCCCATCCTGAGCCATGTTACTTGGATATTCCGATATGTTTCAGATGCAGAGTGAGAGGTCATACCTAGTGGAATTGTCGTGCGCCCAGCCAGGGCACGGGTAGGGGCACTGCTCAGCCGTCCGGTTCTTCAGCCACTACATCTTCAGCAAGCCCTCCAGCTCCAGCAGGGCGTGGTGCAGCTAGGGGTAGAGCACGGGGTCAAGGGGGACCCAGTCGGTTTTATGCCTTGAGTGGTCGCCGGAGTGCGAAGGCTTCTCCATATGTTGTCACAGGTATTTTGTCTGTGAAAACGTTTAATGTTTATGCTCTTATTGATTCGGGGTCCTCTTTTTCATATGTTATTCCATTTATTGCTTCGAGTTTCGGGATAAAACCCGAACAACTTCTTGAGCCGTTCTCAGTATCGACTCCGGTTGGCGATTCCATTACGGCTGCGCGAGTCTATAGGAATTGTGTTGTCACGGTATGTGGTCGAGATACCACGACTGATCTTATTGAATTAAAGATGTTAGATTTTGATGTTATCATGGGAATGGAATGGCTTTACTCGTGCTTTGCTAAACTTGACTGCCGAACCAGAATTATGAGGCTCAAATTTCCTAACGAGCCTGTCATTGAATGGAAAGGGAATGATGTCGTGCCAAGGGGTAGGCTTATTTCCTATCTTAAGGCCTCTAAAATGGTCAGGAAAGGATGCATCTATCATTTGGTCCGGGTTGCGGACACCGCTTCAGAGGTGCCTGCTCCCGAGTCCGTGTCGGTTGTGAATGCGTTTCTGGGAGTGTTTCCGGATGAGTTACCTGGGATTCCGCCAGATAGAGAGATTGATTTCGGGATTGACGTATTGCCAGATACGCACCCAATATCTATTCCACCGTACAGAATAGCGCTAGCAGAATTGAGAGAGTTAAAGGAGCAATTGAAAGATCTATTAGAAAAAGGTTTCATTCGGCCAAGTGTGTCGCCTTGGGGCGCACCGGTTCTTTTTGTCAGAAAGAAAGATGGATCGCTTCGAATGTGTATTGATTAGCGGAAACTCAACAAGGTCACCATCAAGAATAAATATCCACTGCCTCGGATAGATGATTTGTTCGTTCAGTTGCAAGGTGCTAGGTTCTTCTCAAAGATTGATTTACGGTCAAGGTACCACTAGTTAAAGATCAGGGCACAGGATATTCCTAAGACCGCCTTCAGGACTCGTTATGGTCATTTTGAATTCTGGTAATGTCTTTTGGGCTAACCAACGCCCCAGCAGCTTTTATGGATCTTATGAATCGGGTTTTCAATCCGTTTCTTGACTCATTCATGATAGTTTTCATTGATGATATACTTGTTTATTCGTGAAGTCAGGAAGATCATGCTAATCACCTCAGGGCAGTTCTGCAGACTCTTCATCAGCACCGCCTGTATGCTAAATTTTCGAAATGTGAGTTTTGGCTAGAATCGGTCGCGTTTTTGGGTCATGTAGTCTCTAGGGAAGGAATTCAAGTTGATCCCCAAAAGATTGCAGCAGTGAAAGATTGTACTAGACCAACGACCCCGACAGAGATTCGTAGATTATTGGGTCTAGCTGGGTATTATCGAAGATTTGTGGAGGGATTCTCTACTCTCGCCTCCCCATTGACTAAGCTGACGTAGAAAGTAGTTAAGTTTCAGTGGTCCGATGCTTGCTAAAAGAGTTTTCAAGAATTGAAGTCGAGATTGACTTCGGCACCGGTGTTAACCTTGCCAGAAGCTTCGGAGGAATTCGTGGTTTATTGTGATGCGTCGAGAGTTGGTTTGGGGTGTGTGTTGATGCGGCATGGTAAAGTTATAGCATATGCTTCAAGACAACTCAAGAATCACGAGAAGAATTACCCGACGCATGATTTGGAGCTCGCAGCGGTTGTGTTTGCATTGAAAATTTGGCGGAATTATATTTATGGGGTCCATGTGGACGTGTTCACAGACCACAAGAGCCTTCAGCACCTATTCAAACAGAAGGAGTTGAATGTAAGGCAGCGAAGGTGGTTAGAGTTGCTCAAAGATTATGATATGGATATTTTGTACCATCCAGTAAGGCTAATGTGGTAGCCGATGCTCTTAGTCGGAAATCCATGGGTAGTTTAGCACATTTAGGGGACGGTCAGAGGCCTTTGGCTCGAGAGGTTCATCAATTGGCCAGCCTTGGGGTCTGTCCTTTGACCTCAGATGAGGGGAATGTCGTGGTGAGAAATGGAGCGGAGTCTTCGCTTGTAACAGAAGTCAAGGAAAAGAAATTCAGAGACCCAACATTAACACAATTGAGGGAAGAAATTTTAAATCACAAGACTTCAGCGTTTTCACTAGGCAATGATGACGGTGTCTTGCGATGTCAGGGAATAATATGTGTTCCAGATGTAGATAATCTCCGGGAGAGAATGGCAGAGGCTCATAACTCCAGGTACTCTATTCACCCAAGTTCCACGAAAATGTATCACGATCTCAAGGAGATTTATTGGTGGAATGGTATGAAGAGGGGTATGGAGGACTTGGTGTCTAGATGTTAGAATTGTCAGCAGGTGAAGGCCGAGCATCAGAGGCCCGGTGGGCTGACTCAGCTTATGGAAATACTGATGTGGAAATGGGAGACTGACTTATTGTTATGTTTAAGTTCTTCCTTACATACTCAGTACATTATTCGTACTAACGTCCTTTTGTTGGTGACGTTGCATTCATGCCTGCAGGTACAGATAAACAGTTTGACGAGTCCTCATAGTAGACGAGATTGGCTTCAACGAAGGATCGATAAGACTCCACTTCATTCGGAGTGTAGCCGAGTCTATGAGTCATCGTGTCAGAAGTTTTCTACAGACTTGTGGGTAGGCTGATACCCTGTCCCATTTTATGTCAAATAATCTTAGAGGCTTTGTAGACAGAGGTTCGTTTTGTACAGTATGTCAGAGGCCTCGACGGTACATATGTATTCATGTTTTAAGAAAAATGGTTCAGATATACAGTTCTTTCCCACTTACAGTTGTACATTATGAGTTATGGCCATGTGGGCTCATGATAGTTACGAACGGAATGAGTTCAATTAACTCGACATATGCATGTTCTAATTTTGGTCGAATGATCATGAGTTAAGGGTCAATGGGACACCGGGTGCCAGCCACGCCTCCCCAGGTTTGAGGCGTGACATTGTTAGTGTATTCTATAGTCATGATTTCTAGGAAAGGAGTATTAAGAACATATCAGGTAGTATGAGAAGTTGAACCAATTAATAGGATCTTATTGGCATGATGCTAAGTGTCTAATTCTTATACATAATTTCTAAATGAAAGAGAAAACATTTAGATAAGTTAACACAGAGTATGTCCTAGGGGCATGCTTTCTAGTCATATTGGAAACTCTTAATTATCGAGCCTAAGATTCATGATTTCAAAACGAATAAGCAAAGTTGAAGGTCCTATAGGCATGTCATCTATTATTGAGTAGTAGCAAGTTAGGTCACTTGGATCCTATAGGCATGCTTTCTAGCCTTTCCTACGAGAATTAAAATACCCCATCCCCTTTTCACTATTTCCCCCATCATTCATTTTTACAAGTTATTACAAACTCATATAGAATAATTACAAGCCAATTACAAATACAAAGTAACTTGGTAGCGTAATATACGCCTTCAAGTAGACATAGAACTCCATGTGGACGACATGCCCCAACTCTAGGTACTGGCAGTATACTTTAAACTCCAATATCAAACCTAGCCCAACAGACCGGGAAAAAACAATAAAGGCAATTATCTAGTTTAAAAATTGTCATTAACAACCAACGAAGACACAAGTGACTGCCTATGTTAACCAAGTTGTCCAGAAACTTATGCACATCTAGTCCTTAATGTTACGACTAACAAAGAGCAGGATTTTTTAAATAACATGGTATACGTTCAAAATCGGTCAATCTTATGACATCGGGAACAGACCCGAGGTACAATTTCAAGAAGAATTCCTCGAAGAAGATCAGGGCTCGACCCAGAAAAGCGCTGGACTCCCGAGGCCATGTGACTGAAGATGACAAGCACCTGCAAAATAGTACAAGTACGTACTAGACCATTGAGTAGCTGTACCAGCTGTTCTCTTTTGTAATAAATTCTTAATGTTGGGACTCCCCCTTCTATATAAAGGGGGCCCTTATCATTTTTTGCACACATGATATTCTATACAAGCAACAAGAACATTTTTTGCTCTCTAACGCAAACATCCTCTATTGTCTCTTTACTGATTTATTACTTACATTTATTGTATTTCATTTATTGTTCTTCATTTATCACTCATTATTGATCATAAATAGCCTCATTCGAGACCCTAGAACTGTTATAGATTCATAGATCGACCATAACTAACCCCGAGCCTTGATCTTAAAGACCTATCTCGACCATCTCGGAACCCCCAACTTGAGGCAGTCTGATTTGCCTATCTTCAATTTCATATCACTTTTACTTCCTTTGTTTCACTCACACTTAGAGATAATGTTGCCCGAGGTTCTATGGGCGTATCAAACGACTCCAAATTCGAATATAGGAGAGATATCGTTCTCTCTTGTGTATGGGTCCGAATCTTCGATACCGGTCGAGGTCGGGGAGCCGAGTGTCAGGCTCCAGCATGCTACTGAAAGTTCAAACAACGAGGCTATGAATGTAGCCCTTGAACTGTTGGATGAGAAGCGGGAAGCTTAGCTAGTACGGATGGCTTCCCCAAAAACAAAGAGTCGAAAGATATTATAACAAGAGGACAAATCTTCGACGCTTCAGAGTCGGGGAATTAGTCCTAAGGAAAGTCACCTTAAACACTCGGAGCCCCAATGAAGGGAAGCTAGGCCCGAGCTGAGAAGGACGGTATCGTGCCCTCAGAATAATCGACAAAGGGTCCTACAAACGTGGCATCATGGAAGGCGCACAACTCCCAACAATCGGAACATATCCACACTCAAACGCTACTAACTACTAAGGTAAGACTATGCTCCTTTTTTCATTCATATATTCCGAGCAGAATTTCTGCAGGTATCCGATGGAAGACATCGAAACATCCTTCAACTCCAAAAGGCCCTTGGGTTTTAAAGCATGTGTTGCACTCTTTTCCTTTGACCTGGTTTTATCCCTAAAAAGGGTTTTTCCAGCAAGGTTTTCAAGGCTCCTCTCCGATTGACCTCGAATATTAGGGGGATTTCCCTCGGGATTTGCCTCCTCAAAAAACCAAAGATCGCCGCTGAAGAAAGGCTCGACATGAGAAAGATGTACCGGGACAAACGGTCAAATGAGTCGTGCTTGCATAGTATAATCGAGACCTCGACGGTGAAAATATGCATACTTGCACCATGTAATCAAAGTAGAATTTTTTATACAAAGCTTTGCACTTTCAAAGAATTTTTATCACAAGAATGGCTCCAGAGCTGGAAATATTTCCCAGACACTCGGGGACTGATGCCAAAGACTCGAGGCCATAAGACTCCAAATGGGCAACCTCAAGCCCAAAGGCCCTCTGTCTAGCGGCACCAAAATCTGTAAGTCCTTCGGGCATGATCAAAACTGTAAGTCCTACGGGCATAATAAAAAATGTAAGACCTCAAGTAAGACATGTCCAAATCATATGACCTTGTAAAAGGCACAATCCCGATTTTAAAGCCAAGGCTATATATTCGAACTTGTAAGATCCCTAAAAAGGCATACCCTTGAATGTAGACTCCGAGGATATCTCACTCGGGGACTAAAAGGCTACGACAAAACACGACGATTCCGGTCGATAGGCTCTGGCCAAACTTACGCGACTCAGGGACGCCCGACCGTCGCCGTCAAATCAAATCCTTCGATGTTACTTCGTAAATAACCGATTAAATCAGGTTACCCTCGGTATAAGCAAAAAGAGCTTCGATCATTTTCATGTCAGCTCCAAACAAGGAAAAGGCTTTGAAACAGTTCAGCCATAGGTCAAAACCTTCCAAGGTGCTCATATATCGTTACGTAACGATTCATAGTCGAGGTTCTTATCGAACCATCAAAGAGTCGGACAAATGCAAAATTTCAAAGTCTTTAACGAGGGAAAATATAGCCACACTAACGGTCGTATCGACCCAACGCGTAAGAGCCTTGGCGCCAGCTTAAAGAAGTCTTAGGGTTAATTCTAACAAACCTAAGGGTAGATAAGCTCGAGCCGTAACCCGACACGAGGACTGAGCCTGAAATGGTTAACTAAAATGCCCAAGGGAAAACGCATAGGAGCCCCCGGGCCAACGTCAAAAAGCCCGCGGGCCATTCAAAGGTCATATTGACCCCATGCTTAAGAGCTTAAACGCCAGCCTAACAAGACTTAGGGCCGATTTGCAAACCTAAGGGTTTGCTCTAAAGTCCGGACCCCGGACCAATGACAAACGAACATAGAAATATATCACAAAAATCAAAGGCGGAACAAGAAAAGTTGAAAATTGGAAGGCTTCTTATATATATGGAAGGATCAAAGGAGCGTATTTACAGGACTTACGTCTAAAGCCCTTACAAAGGAAAAACCAAACATAACCCTAATCTATCACCGGAGTTGTGCCTTCAACGGCCCCCTCGGAGGTTATGCCTTCAGCAACTCCAGTTCCGGTCTCAGGGTCTTGAAAGGCCTCTTCCCCCTCGGGGACTTCGCCTTCATCTTTATCATCTTCCGAGCCGCTGCTCAATTCACCTTCAGAAGTGAGCAAGGCAGCAGCCTCTTCTTCTAGGGTCTTCATCATCTAGATTTTGGAAGTCAGATCGATGCCCTAGCACGAATATCCTCGAGAACCTGCCTCCGAGATTTCAATTTGGCATGCTCCACAGCTCGGGTAAGTTGCAACTCAGCCCCCTCGGTCACCTTCCTAGTCTGAACATTTGCGGCAATATCATCTTCTTTATACGAGGAAATGAGCGATTTGGCTTCAGCTGTAGTTGCGGATAGCGTAGTCGCTGACTCGACAATAAGATCTTTGTATTTATCGCAATTCGCCCTCACATCATGAAGCTGATGTCCGACTAAGGTCACCTTCCCTTGGAGAGTACCTATCTCGGTGATTATCTCGCTCACGTGTCGTTTGAGTTCGAGAATTTCAGCACCTTGGGCTCGGAGTTCTTCATTCACCAGAGCATCTTCCTTCTCAAACTGCAAAAAAACAACCCAAAAGATGTTGCGACACTAAAATCGGGTAAATGTGCAGACAAAAACAAACAAAGGTTATGTTACCTGGTCAACAAGACAAGTTCTCTCTCTGGACGACGCCTCCAAACAAACCTGAAGGCCGCGGGCTTCCTCCTCCTTCTCGGCAAAGTGATCTCTAAGATCGTTAGCCCCCGAGGTAAGCCTCCTGCACTCACCTTCGTAGTGAGTCAAATCAGCTTGAAATTCGGCAAAGGACCGATCATAAAGCACCTTGGCCTTGAAGCATGAATGAAATAAAATAAGAAAGATGGAGATCGAGGTATCACATAAAACTTGCGGGAGACTACCTATTCGCAGAGTCTATCGAGCTCGCTGAAAATGAATTAGGCGTTGAGTTTAAGGTTTTCCTCGACTGTAGCACACAACCCTTCAAACACATCTTTTTCCTCAGCAAACACTCTTGCTTTGGGAAATTCTCTATTTTGGGCATCCTGCAACTGCCCCGAAGGTAAAGCCGCTTCCGGAGGGGAGCCGCTCACGTCAATAACCCTGGATAGATCGATCAGGGCCTTCTCTCGCCTCTGAGGAACCTCAAAACTAGGCGCCCCCGACCCATTAACCTGGCGCATCCCAGCTCGAGGGGCATCCCTACTAGCAGTCAGTTCGGGGACGTTATCTGATATATATTCGACAAGATACTTGGCCCTAGGCGGAGCAGATGTTATATCAAACTCCGATTTAGATGCCTTCGGCTCGACGGCCGTCGGCTCAACAAGGTGTGGGATGAACAAGTTTTCTCCTTCCACAGGAATCATCACAAGATCAATTCCTACTCCACCGCCAGTTCGAGGGCCCTCAGGGACGTCGGGGGTTAAGGCTGTTAGATCAACAGGAGATTCCTTCATTTTGGCCTTCTTTGATTTTGAGGGCTCGGCCGACGATTTCCTTATTTTCTTCTTTTCTTTGTTAGGTTTTGAGATATCCGCTTCCTCAAGCGGTGCCTCCCTCATCACGGAAGCCTCTCCTAGACCTATACAGATGCAGAATATGACCACCTGGTGTAAGAATGTAATCGATGATACCCTTTCGGAGAAATGCAATTATGATAAGGGAAAGAGCTTACCATGGTTCCTTGCTTCCCACCGAGCCCCTGACAAATTGCGCCACAGGCGCTCAACATATGGGAAGACAAAATCAAGATGGCCAATCCAGACCGAGAGACTTTTAACCGAACCAGGGTACACCGCAATAGCTGCATCAACAGCAGAAGGTAGTTCGTGGGGCGATTAATCCATAGGGAAAGGAAAGATATCTAATTAACATACACACTTACGTTTCATGTTCCACTTATCAGGGAACGACATCCATTTCGCTAGAATAAGATAACTGCTAACTCGGATAAAATGGCTAATACATCCTCTGTCCGTAACCTCGTCAGTACAGGCAAAAAAGTCTTTGGAGGCCTGTTGTTGAAGTTTGATCGGGCCACCACGGAAAAGTTGGGGGCTATACATTCTGACCAATTGGTCAAGGGTAAAGGGCATTCCCTCAACCATGTTCGTGAAATGTCTTATCATATAAACAATGCGCCAGAATGACGGATGTATTTGACAAAGAGTCAGTTGATACCGCTGGCATAAGTGGAGAATCACACCATCTATTAGGGGCGATGATGGTCCCACCGGGACAAGGGTAAACAGATAGGTATACACATTGAGAAAGTCGGCCTCGTATGTGGTTATGTCTTCTTCCCGAGAGGGAATCTTCACCAACACCGAATCTCTCCAGTGGCAGTCATCTTTCACTTTCTCGATATCTGATATAAGGCTGATATACCAGGACATGGGCTCATATCGTCCTGGTCTCGAGGAAGCTTTGTCGATCTTGAAATCGGAGGTTATCACACATGCTCCGGGGATGTACTCCTCAAGGCGGGGCTCTGTCGCTTTCCCCTTAGGCTAGCGAGAAGAAGAGGAAGGTTGGTCGACTTGGAAAACATTAGTGGAAGTCTTCGCCATTACTTTTCGGAGATTTTGAGAGAGGGAAAGAAATATAATCAGGGAAAGAACACAAGAAAGAAGTAGGAAGAAGCCTTTTGAAAGCTAAGGGATGCGGTGAAAAAGAAGAGGCAAGGGAAAGAGTATTTATAAAGAACTATCGTATACGCTAAGGGAATCTGAAAGACAGTAACTACCGCAATTAATTCAAAGGCTTCTCAATGGCTGTATGGACACGACCCTTTGGATTCCCCTCTGTCACGTCAGTCGCTTTATATGGCACCGGTTACGCAATAATTGAAGCATTAAAAGATAATAAATTCAAGTCGTTTCTGGTCTTTGCATTCCAAGAAACGCGGGGCCTATCTGTATACGGTCAAAATCGGGCTTGACCAATTTTTAGGTTTCTTATGACATCGGGAACAGACCCGAGGTACAACTTCTAGAAGAATTCCTCAAAGAATATCGAGGATCGACGCGGAAAGACGCTGGACTCCTGAGGACATGTGACTGAAGTTGACAAGCGCCTACAAAATAGTACAAGTCCATACTGTTCCATTGAGTAGTTGTACCAGCTGTTCTCTTTTGTAATAAATTCTTATGTACCATGTTGGGACTCCCCCTTCTATATAAAGGGGGACCTTATCATTTTTTGCACACATGATATTCTATACAAGCAACAAGAACATTCTCTGCTCTCTAACTCAAACATTCTCTATTGTCTCTTTACTGATTTATTACTTACATTTATTGTATTCCATTAATTGTTCTTCATTTATCACTCATTATTGATTATAAATATCCTCCTTCGAGGCCCTCGAAACTATTATAGCTTCATCGATCGCCCATAACGTACCCCGAGCCTCGACCTTAAGGACCTATCTTGGCCAGCTCGGAACCCCCCACTTGAGGCAGTCTGGTTTGCCTATCTTCGATTTCATATCACTTTTACTTCATTTGTTTCACTCACACTTAGCATCTACTGCTTAACAACTAGCTTTAAGTAAATCACATATTTTTAGAACCACATAATCAAATTTAATTAATGTTACCGTTCTCAAGGTAAAAAAACATCCCAAAGGCACATAAATAGGAACAAGAACACATTCAAAAGCCGCATAAAGACTCCTACAGGTATATACAACAAGAAGGATATGCAGAATACATAGAATAAACACATATGATAACTTTCCAAGTTCATTAGATTAGTTCAATAGTGACAGCATCACATAGATATACTTCTTAGAGTAGTCAGGACTTAATCACAAACATGTGTCTCTTACATGAAAGACATATCATGAAAGTTCAAGGAAAACATGGTCATGATCCAATTTTAAGAAGATAGCTAAAATAGGAGTTCCTACTGGATGGCCCTTTACCTAAGATAAACATGCCTTAAATCTTGTTTTGAGAAGATGGTAGTTCATGTATGCAAGACTTAACATAAAAATCTATGATGAAAACTATAGTAACACATGATCAAGAACTAACTATGAAAAGACAACAATTCTGAGGGGGGAAGCCCTAGCACTAGAATTCTAAAGCAAGGCATGACCCAGAATTAAGTCTGAGAAAATACCCAAATGGAAGCTTTACAGGAGAGATTTTATCATGAAAAAACTGAAGTAAGAGCATAGTGAAGAAATAATTCTGAGAAACTAGCAGATAGTAGTTCATACATGAATGACTTAGCATGAAAATCTACAGTAAATATGTTCAGAAGTTAATTCTGAGAAGATGTCAATAGCAGTTCTCACAGGAAGATTACAGCATGAAAGATCAAAGGTAAGACTTAATCCGGAGAACAATATCAAGTGCAAATAAACACAAGAAAACAAGAAAAACCTAAGGCAAGTAGGGTCATGAGCACGATTTAATGAGTACAACCAAAACGTTAGTAGGTAACTAATTTAATTCTAAAGGAGTAAAGGATCCTACAGTAGTTACATTTAGTGAACATGAATTCAACATTAGCAGATATGAACATTTAACAGTGAAGTAGCATAATAACACATTACAGGAAACTAAGTGATGCTCTTTGATTTAATAAGAATTCATATAATTATGGTATTCAGATAACACGAACAAGTAAGAAATAATAATTAGCTATGGGAATCAAAAGAACTAACCAGATGCAAGATAAATGAGAAAGGGAATAAAAAGATCAGTAGTTCAATGAAAACAACTGAAGAAGGACAATAAGAACCCCAACTCTCCAATGCTTCGGAGTTAACAAGAGCCTCAAAAGGGCTTTTTAGAAGAGCTTGAACCGGAGGATGTCGTTAAGCAGTACCATAGTGACCCTGGCTTTTACCCGGCCACTGACCAATCGAATACTATAATTTTAGAACAAAAATAGAGTGAAAGAGATAGTGATTAAGGTGTGTTTTAGGGGAATTGGGGAGGGGTCTATATAGGTTTCAATTAAACGAACAATCATGGAAAAAAGTTAGTCAATCACAAATAAGGAAAAGAAATCACATGCAATTAGTGAAAGAAAATGGTAAAAGAAATAAGTCGATTTCAAACACTAGTTAGGGTCCAACGGCTGCAAATCGAACTAGGAGTGAAAGAATTGTCCCTTGTGTAGATGGAATATCATCTTAATATTCAAAGGTCGAAGTCAATCGGCTTGATTCTAAGAGATCGTAGTTGCAAAAATTAGGCAAATACCAATAGAGTAACACATATAAGGTAAGTAAATCGTGTAGAGATTCCATAGTGTGGCTGGATATGGAGAGGATTTAGGGTGAGGTGGCTAGGGTTTCACATAAAGGGGAAAAAGTGGAGAGGATTGAGTCCGTAGATGGGTGCTGGTGAGGAGGGAATAAGTTAGGGTTTAGGGTTATGCGGATATAAGAAGAGATAGAGGGATTGTTGTGAGTTTTTGATCTGGAGAGATCCACGGTAATCATTTTAAAAGGGAGATGGGGCAGATACGGGTCGACGACCGAGTATTTGGGCTAAGGGTGTAAGGCCCCGTAATTTTTTTACCTAAAACCCGGAATTTCGTGGTGCTAAGTTAGATTTATGTGTTCGGACTTTTTGGATTGAACAGTACGCTATTGAGTCAAAGGAAAATGTTTTTCAGAAGTATGCGCTTCTGCAGCCCATTATGTGGCCGCATAATCGCTCTGCGGGCCGCATTTTGGCCGCAGAGTGAGGCAGTCTTTTTGGCCAACTTTGAGGTCAGTGTTGCAGCCAATTATGCGACCGCATAACCGTTTCGCGGGCTGCATTTTTTTCACATAATCGTCCTTTGACGCTTGCGAAGGGAGGTTCTGCAGTGCATTATTCGACCACAGAATAGGTCTACGCACCGCATATTGGTCGCATACGGGGTCAGAAAATTCAAGTCCCTGAGGGCCACTTTTGTGGTCATTTTGCGGACCGCATAGCTATTATGCGATCTCATATGTGACCGCATATCCGTGTCGGGGTGTCACGACCCAAAAATCCATAAGGTCCTGATGGCGTCGGATACCACTATCAGGCAAGCCAATCATTAATTAGTGTAAATAAATTCTTGTTTTAACATTTTCGAAATCGTTACCTTTCACTTTAATACATAATAACTTGATAAAAATCCATTAAGTAAAAGCAACAATTTATTTTTCCAATTTAATAAAAATACAACCAAAATATATCCCAGAACTCGGTGTCACAAGTACATGAGCAATTTCTAAGAATTTTACAATATCTACAAAGCTTGTCCGAAATACCAGTGGACAAGGAAATTTTAAATGAAAGTAAATACAATGCGAGGGAGACTCTGTCGGCTGCGGATCACCTCCGGATGATGCAGCTTGCCTAAGTCTCCGGTGCCGGCCACATCGCTATGAAACTATCTGTGCAATAAAAATGCACAACAAGCGTAACATGAGTACATAAATAAATATGTACCCAGTGAGTATCCCGTCTAATCTAGAAGAAGTAGTGACGAGAGGTCGACTTGACACTCACTAGGGTCCAACAATATAATTTAACAATATATGATAGCAGCAAAAGGCATACGAGGGTAATAAAAACAGTAAACTTTAAAGTAACTGCAATTCAATAAACACTTGAAGTAAATAAATAATTTCTACTTAATTTTCCCCCAAATATCTGTCAAGTCATTATCCATGAAATCATTTAACAATTTAGCATGCGCATACAGGATAAGGACAACCGGCCTGAGCCATCATAATAATCATAAATGTGCACTGGCGAGGGTCGAACGGCCCGAACCATGAATATATCTTTCAATCCGCCGTGGAGTACGACCTGCTCTCATGAGAGTGGGGGAAATAACACTCCTCTCGCGGAATGTAAATTGCGAAGCGGTCACATGCACATATAACATTTTCTTAAATTACTTTCAATAAACAATTCCTTTAAATTACAAATTTCTATGATCTTAGGGAAACCAAAGTTTCATATAACATAAATTCATAAAGCATATAATTCATATCTATAAAGAACGCAAGGCATGATGTGGGCCTAACTACCCAGACATAACAATAATAGCTGCCGCATACGGACTCTCGTCCCTTTGTACGTACGTAGCCCCCACAAACATTAGCACATAGACATTTAATTCACCTATGGGGACAATTCCCTCTTACGAGGTTAGAAAGGAGACTCACCTCATGTTGAACCTACTTTCCGGGTCAAGAAGGCGCCCGAAACTTCAAACTCGTCTCCCAAGGACTCGAAACTAGCCACAAGTGACTTAATTATATCAATAAATGCTAAATGAATCAATTTTAATGCATGGAAGTGAGTTTTCTAAAATCTTTCCCCAAAAAGTCAAAAACCGAACCCGAGCCCGCTCGGTCCAAACCCGAAATTCGGACCAAAACCCGATTACCCATTCTTCCCCGAGCCCGGATATATAAATGGTTTTGGAATTCGACCTCAATTTGAGGTCTAAATCCCCAAATTTTAATATTCTTAGGTTTTACCCAAAATTCCCAATTCCACCATGAACCCTAGATTCTATGATGAAATCTTGTAAAAAGAAGTTAAGGAGTGAAGAAAATGAGTTAGAAATCACTTACAAATGTTTTGGAGAAGAAAGAGTGTTTGGAAAATCGCCTCTTATGTTTTTGGGGTTTTGAAAAATAAAAAATAACTAAAAATCCCACTTATTTATACCTCTCTCAGGCCCCCACCGCGGTCCGCACAAAAACGACTGCGGCAGCGAAGGCCCCCACCGCGGCTAGCACAAAAAGGACCGCGGACCACGGTGGTGGGTTCAGAGATTTGACTTCTCTGACCTGCAACAGCTATGTTTTAAGCCTAAAGACATCCCGGGATCTACCCGGAAATCACCCGAGCCCTCGAAACTTCAAACCAAATGTACCAACAAGTCCCAAATCTTCCCACGGACTTGATCGAGCCTTCGGAACACCCAAAACAACGCTAAAACTCAAAATCACACCTGAAAACCCCTAGAATCAAACTTAAGAACTTTTAGTTCTTGAATTCGTTAACAATGCGCCGAACCGACCTACACTACTCATAATGACACCAAATTTTCAAGCAAGTCATATTCGACATTACGGACTTGCTCAAACTTCCGTAATCGCATTCCGACCCCGATATCAAAATTTCCACTTCCGGTCAGATTCTTCAAAACCTTCAAGTTTTTATCTTTAGCCAAATGACTTCAAAATGACCTCCGGACATTCGAATTCACTTCCGATCGCGCTCCCATTTCTAGAATCACAATATGGAGCTATTCCCAGACTCGGAATCCCAAACGGACATCTATAACACTGAAATGCCTTCCAACCCAAACTTATGAAATTTCTTCTAAAATGCTACCTTCCGCAATATACGTCGAAACGCTCCCGGGTTATCCAAAACCTGATCTAGACATACGCCCAAGTCCGAAATCATTATACGAACCTGCTGGAACCTTCAGATCTTGATTCCGAGGTCGTTTACTCCAAATTCCACTCTTAGCCGATTCTTCCAACTTAAGGTTTTTGAGATGAGAATTCTCTTTCCAAATAAACCCGAACTTCCCGAATTTTAATTCCGACCATGCGTACGAGTTATAATACCTAAAATGAAGCTGAACATGACCTTAAACTGCTGAACAACGTGCTAGAGCTCAAAACAATCGGTCGGGTCGTTAAATCCCCCCTACTTAAACAGACGTTTCTCCTCGAACGTGCCAAGAACTACTCTGGGGTTATCTGAAACCACTGTTTAACACCTCGAGCACCTTCCCGTTCCACCACAACCCAGTTGAGCACATTATCTTGATCAAATCTGAAGATATTCCCCTTTATCCATATAATAAGCTCAGAACCCAATTCCAACACCTGAAATTTCTTTGCGAGGCCTATTTCCAATATAAAAACACTGTATCAACTACTACACGAGGTACCAAGACATGGATGCATACCTTTTCTGAATTTAGCACCATACACCGCATATTTCCTTATCCAACCACAATGACATTCCCTGAACCTTAATAGCCAAAATTCCACGAATCTGATGCTCCTAATGCATCTGCTAATATACATAACATCCTGCTATAATGCCGACGATACTACCACAACGGAGGAGATGTGTAGAAATTGCTAACCAATTGTAGAGTTAACCAAACATGGATACTCTCCTTTTTGACTAAAATCATCACCTCATTACTAACCAAATACTGGTATTTGTTCTCTACCATACTTCACAAAACCCTATCGCACTGATCTCTGATCCAATAGTCTCGTCTCACCCAGTATGAGCTGCTCAGATAACCAATCACCCCAGACATAACCAACAGTCTCACATGATGCCACAATGCGCCAATAGGTCACAATTCGAATATGATACATAAGGAACTCACGCAACGAATATGAACTTTCCTCAGAAAATAGGAAGTAAACACAAGAAAAATAATTTTAGGGACCATAATCAATATCACATTGTTGCGGCGTGAAACCCGAATAACATACCCGTGGAGGCGTGCCACCCAATCCCATCATAAAATTCACATAAGGAGATATACACGGAGCTGAATTGCTCACTATTGCAAAATACTGAATATCGGTCATAAGCACGCTAGGTGCATAATACCATCCTGGGGAGACCGGTAGAGTCATATGCTACAACACTTAAGCACAACTGAGGCGCGATATATATACTATGAATCTCAAGAGCTCTCCTTCTCACATAACATCATCACTACACGGAGACTCAACGCATAGGGATATGTCAAGCCTTTTCACAACTCATACGGCACAATCATAATATACATTAATTTGACGGAGACGGAACAACATATGATATTCTAACGCCCCTCCTTGAGGAGCGCTATACTGAAATGAAAACATCTGACTTACATGAAGCCCATAGCCCTGTTTCATCCATTTGCGCACTTCAAGCCAATTCCGCTCACACTGAACTAAGCTAATAGCTTGATCTAGGTCCATAATAACCCACTTCCTCGCATAACACGCAAGAACCACCATCACAGCCGTGACAAAACCCCATAACCCACAACGGAAATGAACCGAACGCCTTCCAGGCAAACTTTCAAATAAGCAACATTACACTTCCTTATACTTGGTCTAAACCTTCAATCAATCAGGTGGCCACAAGTCACACTTACACAATATTCCCGTGGTCACGCTCCCACGACCTTCCACACAAGGTAACAAGTCTGCACATCCATACCACCGACCCCATCAATGCCGTAAAACAAGTCAAGAACTCATAACCAAGGTGCAAGCCTCTTACACCGAACATCGATCTCAGGTGACACTAAAGATAACACCAGCTTACTCTGGACTTTCAAACCCCTTTTTCTCGCTCATCCGAGCTCATGAAATCCTTGTTAACACCGAGCCGCAATCTCAATCCTTACTCCCAGTTCCCTACTGCTTACTGCATCCGACATGCCGATATGAAATAGCGCAAGAATTCCATCATAAATCATGAACCATCATTAGGGTGAGCGCTTCATCACATAGAAACATTTACTTATCTAAATTCAAGAGAAGCATAAGAACGCACAAGTGAATTCTCACAATCACCCAACATGCAAATCCTTACGTAGTGGTCTATATCACATTAATCCCTCCGGGAACCCGCCTACACTTGTCAAGCCATAATGCTTTAATGCTTCCAATTACGATCTATTACGGCGGCCGACAAGCCCCGCGCACGCCGGCACAAACCACACGCTTAATTTAATCAACCTGATGAGATTGATCACTGCCGTACCTGTGCCATTTCAACCATGGCCAACCAATCTATCTTCTTCTTATTCATCCTTAACTTGACTTAGGATAACAATAGATTCATCCAAAACATTGTGAACCCAAATCCACACTCCTCTTGAGTGACCTTATCTCACAAGACCATGTTGTCTAAATCCCGCAAACCGTCCCATACCCTTCTGATAAACATTCTACAAACCGAAGTTTATTTCTCTCATTCCTCCAATACTCTTCTACATGCTGAAAAATGACATAGAACATTCTAACCATTTTCCTCTCTCGGAAATTACACTGCAAAAGCTCGATTCTTAACCATACTGCTTCCTGAAACCCTCAAACACCGCATTCTCAACCTTCGAATTCATTAGGACCGCTATTGAGAGTCACCCACTCTGACTGGCCCCAAATACAATCAACTCCAAGGCTCTTCCAACACATGAACATCCCCTCAACGAAGTACGTGACTGAGTCGCTACCCTTACCACTCGCCTATGCCTTAAGCAAAATTTCTGAATCTTCCCAAACCTAACCTTGATCCGATAGGGCCAGCTTTGCACACATTTATCAAATCCCATGCACAATCACCCTTTTACTCCTCTCCCTTAGATATAATAACCTGCCAATACGCCGACAATCTGCAACCCCCATGAGATGATAATCCTACAACCCAACTGTAGGCGGTGGGACTCCCCCATTTAGCCCGAAGCTACTCCTTGCACTACTCTAGACCCATGCTGGAATCCCTCCTCTTTGTTAACATAATCTTGCTCAACCAATCCGTCCAATTATTCCGAATTCCTCTGTTAGCCTTCCATAAATACTCCAATCCTCTAGTATCATTCACACATTCTGCCTCCTACCGAGCAGCCACTAGAATCCCTCGCAGAAACTTGCCAACCACACAACCGCTAACCTATTCACAGGAGATAACCCACATATGGAAATCACAAACTAACACCTTCCAACGACGTCGTAATGCACACTCTCTACCACATAAATACCCCATTCTAAGCCTGTTCTCATTCACCAACTTTACCAGTCCGTCCGCTCCTCATAGACATCTACTAAATGCGCTACCATATCTTCTAATTAACCATTATGTTGCCGCTCTCCCACTTTGTTTAACCTTATTCCTTAAGCACTACCTGATTTCCTTTCCTTACCCCTGGCCTTTTTAGAAATTTAGCCCCCGCCTGACATTTCCTCACATGTCTTCCATCATCGTATGCTACCCAATCATTGCCTTAATTCAATATCATCCCCTGTAGCGCTTAAACCAGCAGATCCACAAAACTTCAAAACTTTCAGATGATCATCTCCCTCGAGTCGCGTTCATTAGAAATGCTTATTCCATACTGAACCACAACACACCACGACCTATGACAGCCGCTTCTTCAACGCTTTTTCACAGTACTCTAACCCCATTCCACCGAAGAAGACATGGCACCGACGAACTTAACACATTCCATTTCATCAATGACGACGATATAACAACACATGTGAATATTCCACCTCACTTGAATACACCAAGTCTTACTACTTTATCAATCCAAACCGGACCATTCATAGTCCAAATGCCTTTCCTCCGCCAGAACTAAAATACTGAAATCTCGAAATCACGCCTTGAGAAGACCTCCCTTCAAACCATTCATCACCCCAACATATGGGCAAGCATTCTACCATCATATCGATATCGCGCGATAACTAATCGTAAGCATCATCACAACCTGAGCATAATCTCAAAGTTCTCAAAATCACTCCTACTGGCTGAAACAACATATTACTCTTTCGTAGAGCCACGACAATAGCCCCAATCAACTTCGCAGGGAGAAACATCCCGCACCACATCCATAGTATCATTAAAATTCTCAAATCCTTGATTCATAGCAAGCGCTTCGCGATGCGTAAGATTGAGTAGGAAGAAACATAGGCATAAGCCTTAAAGGAATCAAATTGCACGATGAGGGATCAAGAAGGGAAGTACTCCTAACAGCCCTGTAGCCTCTCGAAGATATGTACAGACGTCTCCGTACCGATCCGCAAGACTCTACTAGACTTGCTCATGACTCGTGAGACCTAAGGGAACCTAACGCTCTGATACCATATTGTCACGACCCAAAAATCCATAAGGTCGTGATGACGGCAGACACCATTGTCAGGCAAGCCAATCATTAATTAGTTGAAATAAATTCCTGTTTTAAATGAAAATAAATACAATGCGAGGGAGAATATGTCGGCTGCGGGTCGCCTCCGTATGATGCAGCTCGCCTAAGTCTCCGGTGCCGGCCACATTGCTATGAAAGTATCTGTCCAATAGAAATGCACAACAAGCGTAGCATGAGTACATAAATAAATATGTACCTAGTGAGTATCCTGTCTAATCTCGAAGAAGTAGTGACGAGAGGTCGACTTGACACTCACTAGAGTCCAACAATATACTTTAACAATACATGACAACAGCAAAAGGCATACGAGGGTAATAAAAACATCAAACTTTAAAAGTAACTGCAATTCAATAAACACTGGAAGTAAATAAATAATTTCTACTTAATTTCCCCCCAAATATCTGTCAAGTCATTATCCATGAAATCATTTAAAAATTTAGCATGCGCATACAGGATAAGGACAAACGGCTTGAGCCATCATAATAATCATAAATGTGCACTGGCGAGGGTCGAATGGCCCGAAACATGAATATATCTTTCAATCCGCCATGGCGTACGACCCGCTCCCATGAGAGTGGGGGAAATAACACTCCGCTCACGGAATGTAAATTCTGAAGCGGTCACATGCACATACAACATTTTCTTAAATTACTTTCAATGAACAATTCCTTTAAATTACCAATTTCTTTGATCTCACGGAAACCAAAGTTTCATATAACATAAATTCATAAAGCATATAATTCATTTCTAGAAAGAACGTAAGGCATGATTTGGGATAATTACCTGGACATAACAATAATAGCCACCGCGTATGGACTCTTGTCACTTTGTACGTACGTAGCCCCCACAAACATTAGCACATAGTATTTTAAATCACCTATGGGGACAATTCCCTCTTACGAGGTTAGAAAGGTGACTCACCTCGTGCTGAACCTGCTTTCCGGGTCAAAAAGGCGTCCGCAACTTCAAACTCGTCTCCCAAGGACTCGAAACTAGCCACAAGTGACTTAATTATATCAATAAATGCTAAATGAATCAATTCTAATGCATGGAAGTGAGTTTTCTAAAGTTTTTCCCCAAAATAAAAATCGAACCCGGACCCGCTCGGTCCAAACCCAAAATTCGAATCAAAACCCGATTACCCATTCGCCCTCGAGCTCGAATATATAAATGGTTTTGGAATCCGACCTCAATTTGAGGTCTAAATCCCCAAATTTCAATATGCTTAGGTTTTACCCAAAATTCCCAATTCCACCATGAAAACCCTAGATTCAAGGATGAAATCTTGTAATAAGAAGTTAATGAGTGAAGAAAATGAGTTAGAAATCACTTACAAATATTTTGGAGAAGAAAGAGTGTTTGGAAAATCGCGTCTTATGTTTTTGGGGTTTTGAAAAATGAAAAATAACTGAAAATTCCACTTATTTATACCCCTCTCAGGCCCCCACCGCGGTCCGCACAAAAACGAACGCAGACCTCGGTGGAAAAATCAAGAAAAAGTGAAGAAAACCAAGAAAAAATGATTGCAGTGGCATGCTTTAAGATTTTGGCCATAACATTCTCTACAGATGTCCAAATTACGATTTCATTACCGTTTTGGAAACTAAACACGAAGGGCTACAACTTTTGTTTTTGAATCAACTCAAAATTCCTTTTAGATCAAAAGTTATAGGCCTCCGATGTCGGACTAGTGGCCTAGCTCCTCCACCGTGGACCACAAAAAACTAACCGTGGCCGCAAAGGCCCCCACCGCGGTCAGAATAAAAAGGACCGCGGACCACGGTGGTGGGTTTAGAGATTTGACTTCTTTGACCTGCAACATCAATGTTTTAAGCCTAAAGACATCCTGGGACCTACCGGAAACTCACCCGAGCCCCTGAAACTTCAAACCAAACGTACCAACAAGTCCCAAATCATCCCACGGACTTGCTCGAGCCTTCGGAACGCCCAAAAGAACGCTAAAACTCAGAATCACACCTAAAAACCCCTAGAATCAAACTTAAGAAATTTAAGTTCTTGAATTCGTTAACAATGCGCCGAACCGACCTATACTACTCGGAATGACACCAAATTTGCAAGCAAGTCATATTCGACATTACGGACCTGCTCAAACTTCCGGAATCGCATTCTGACCCTGATATCAAAATTTCCACTTCCGGTCGGATTCTTCAAAATCTTCAAGTTTCTATCTTTAGACAAATGACTTCAAAATGACCTCCGGACATCCGAATTCACTTCCGATCGCGCTCCCAACTCCAGAATCACCATACAAAGCTATTCCCAGACTCGGAATCCCAAATGGACATCTATAACACTGAAATGCCTTCCAACTCAAACGTATGAAATTTCGTCTAAAATGCTACTTGCAATATACGCCGAAACGCACCCGGGTATCCAAAACCCGATCTGTACATACGCCCAAGTCCGAAATCATCATACGAATCTGCTGGAACCTTCAGATCCTGATCCCGAGGTTGTTTACTCCAAATTCCACTATTAGCTGATTCGGTTTCTGAGATGAGAATTGTCTTTCCAAATCCACCAGAACTTCCCAAATTTCAATTCCGACCATGCGTACGAGTCATAATACCTGAAATGAAGCTGCTCATGACCTCAATCTGCTGAACGACGCGCTAGAGCTCAAAACGGCCAGTCGAGTCATTACACGGGGCCAAATTTCTAAATTTAAACTCTATCCTATGTCATTAAAACATATGTTATGCTTCATTTTGAGCATATTTGTCTGATGCTTTATAGTGAGAGAAAGAGTCCTAGAGTGAGAGAGTGATCTCCATCTAATTATTCCTCATTCTTGCACAAACTTTGAAGATTGTCAAGTAAAGCTCACTGAGTCCTCCATAAAGGTAAGAATCTATGCCCCAACTCATAATCTTGAAATTTCTACTGAAATGGGTAATTAGCAAGATATTTCATGGGCTTGAGAATTGGTTGTTTTGCATGCATGGGTGGTGAAAGAATGTAGGAATAATGTGGGCTAAAAATTGTAAAGGATGGGGTGTGGGTTGATAGAATCTTTCACAAAAAGATCTTAAAAGCATAATGCACACCTAGTGCTTGATAATGTGCTCAAATGGGCTAGAGTATTGCTCATCCTTCTAATTCCTAAATTAACTTGTGACATTCCTAAAATAGATTGAAGGTACTAAGGGATCCTGAAATTTTTGTAGAACATAAGAAAAGCTCATTTGAGGTATGTATGGCTAAAACCCCCTCTTCCTAGAAATTTAACCCGCATTGGTGTCCATGCAATTGGTGTAAGTTCCAACATTGATTGATGTATAAAATGCTATTCAAAATGTGCTTGTGTTGTAAGAATTTATGTGCAAAATGTATTTCAACGCTCCCATTATGCTATCTTGTCATTATGTGTTAAAGATATGGAATTTATGTTAAAATGCCTAGATTTCAAGACGAGTTGAATATAGTTTTGTTATGCCAAAGTATGTGAAAGCCTCTATATGCACACGATTCATAATTTCTCCCGTGTGTACTTAATATCTTGAATTGAAAGGCTTGTTTGATGAAAATGATAATAACATGAAATGAGGGATAAGAACTCGAAATATGAAATGCGGCCAAGTGCCAAGTGTGATGTAACGATTGTGGTCTCTAATGCCGAAGAAATTGATATATGTGAGAAAAATATGAAATGAGATGATTGATTGAAAATGGTAATGTCTTGGGTGAG
This sequence comes from Nicotiana undulata, assembly GCA_005239495.1. Taxonomy (NCBI): domain Eukaryota; kingdom Viridiplantae; phylum Streptophyta; class Magnoliopsida; order Solanales; family Solanaceae; genus Nicotiana; species Nicotiana undulata. The sequence continues at coordinate 25,159 of ML277368.1, forward strand.
ACGGCCTAGCCGATCAAGTCGTGATCGGACGCCATGCCGCACACATGGTGGTATTGTGCTGGAAATTACTGAATTGAAACGTGAATTGAGATTGTGGAGAATGTCTCCATTAATATGACCTAGATGATCGGGTCGTGATCGGACTCCGTATAAGTGTACGATAGTATTGTGAATAATGAGGTATCAATGCTAATAATGTCCCAATTTAGACATATGAAAATTTCACTTGGAAGCTTATGTGATCCTTAATTTGATGATGTGGTGTTGTCTAAGGTTTTCATAGGTTTTCATTGATTTCATGATTGTTTCTTCTTGTATTATTGTTCTTTCTAATTAAATGGTGTTTAGTTATGTATACTTGTACTATTCGACAATACTAACATGCCTTTTGCCGGGGGCGTTACATTTTTAAAATGTAGATGGTTCTGTATCAAAAATTGTTGATCGCAGTTAGTGGTTCATCGTCATCATCTCCCCAGCAGACTAGGTGAGCCCCATCTCATCATGGATGCATGTAGTGCATCTTTTGTTTATATGTTTACCACGTTTTGAGGTATAGCAGGGGCCTTATCGCCGGCGTTATCATAACTGTCTTTTGTATCATTTAAGGCTCCATAGATATTTTTGTGGGTTGTATATGGGTACTAGAAAGGCCAACGACTTATTTTGTGTTTTGGACTCTTGTCCCACTAAACTGTACTACGTATGTATTTTGGAGATCTAACAATAATGTAGTAAGTTTTAAATAAATTAGTAATGTTATCATTTTTTATTGTTTAATTAATGAGAATACGCCTCACTTTGATCATAGTGAGTTAGGTAGAATGTGTTTAACAAGATTGCTCTGTCGGGTTCACCCGGATGAGCGCCGGTCACGCTCCCCGAGGTTGGGGCGTGACAAAGGTGTCATCTGGTCTTTAGGTCTGGTAATAGGGTTTGGTGTTTTGGGCCACTCAGATTCGAATTTTAGCCTAGTTTTTGGCTAACAAATTAAAACATGCAAAACCAAATTAACAAAAAAGCTAATAAATATATTAATTTTTATTTATGCAATTTAATACTTTAAAATAGTGGCAAAGGATTGTACAAACATAAAATACTATTTTGACCTAAATAATATAATAAATGTAAATATAAGTATTATTGCAAATAATATGTAAATAGAGTAAAAATGCAAATATAATGGTATAAAACGATGTAAAATACTATAAGACATGCATATAAATGTAGATTATTAGTTTGGACGAATAATCACACAGAAATAATTTTAAGGGAATAATAAATAACTCTTTACCAATTAAAATGCTTAAATCAATTTAAAATGCTTATAAAAATGAAATAAAATGATTTGTATAAAACTTCCATGATAAGAATTTGATAAAAGTATAAATTATCGATTTTCAAAACATACCATGGAAGAATAATGCAAGGAAGTATTCTACAAATATTTTTAAAATACATTATAAAATATACTGGCTAAGTGGCAAACAAGAGGGCAAAATTGAGTATCAACAGAGCAGTTAGCCGTGGACTATAAACTTTGGGCATGATCATGCAGAAATCTTGTTGTTGATACAAAAATTATATTTGTTGAGTGTACTTCTAGAGAGATTGACTTGGGAGCCGCCAGAGGGCACCAAGATAGGTCCTTCTGGAGATTTAGACATTCTAACGTCTAGCCATATTAAGGGTTACAATGAATAGAAGGTGAGTACCTCCACAACCATGGAGGACAAATTGGCTTGGTGCCTACAACATAGGGCTAGCTGGGCTTGCAAATTTGTGTGCTAAGCGAGGAAATTACCGAGCTAGTGTGTGTGGGTGGGGGGGGGGGAGGGGGCATGAGGGTTGCCCCAACAACTTCTTTCGATGAATAAGTATAGTGCCGACCATCATGAGGAGCAAGTGGTAGAGAATCTAAGCTTTGTGTATTGGCTGATGCCAAATCTAGGGTATGGCGTGCTAGAGGGCCGTGAAAACCATAAGGGGGGACCTAGGAGCAAACTCCTGTGTAGGGAGTTAGAGTGTCATAAAGACGGGGGTCAGTCACCACGTTTGTGAAGACAAGCCAAACCATTTTATGGGGAGGAAAGGTCGGAATGGAGACAAACTACAAAGGTAGGGAGGCATGATTAGAGTTGGAGCCAAATCGTTGGGCAGAGAGGCAAATGTTTGAGTAGAACTACATGGAGCAGGGAGACACTTAAAGGGTTCCAAACCACATTATAAGGAGGCAAAGATAGAGATTGATCCGAAACATTAGGCAGTGATGAAATTGAGATTGAGGCGAGATACATAGAGCAGGGAGACTCCTGAAGGGTGCCGAACTACTTGGTGTGGGGAGGTAAAGATCGACATTAGGCCAAAAAATAGAGGCATGGCGGTAATATTGGGTGAGGCTAACTACTTTTTATGGGGAGGTAAGTGTGGGAATTGTGTCGAATAGTCAAGGTAGGGAGATTTGAGTTGGTCAAACCACCATGTGGGGAGGCATTGTGCTTAATCACATATGTGAGAAGGCAAGACCATAGTGGGAATAGATGAAGTTTAGATATAGACAAATTTCCAAGTTGAGAGTGTTGTATTCCTAGACGCACAACGAACCACCAGGGAAACATAGAGCTAAGGACACGTACAAAGCAACACCCGACCGGTGGCCCATCAATAAAAGAATCAATAGATTTCTTGGTATTGGGTCAAGTACATAGGAACTTTCCAGGAGAGCTGGGTATTTGCTCAGGAAGGGATGACTCGAGAGGTCGTGAAGCTATCACTTTGAAAAAATGAAGTACTCACCATGAGTACATCCCATGAGCGTGCTTAGTGATAGAGGGTATGAAGTCGATAAAGAGGCTAAGATACATGTTGTAGCATCGATTTTTGCAAGGTGTGTTATATATCGGTTGGGAAAATATTGAGCGTTGAACAACCGCTCGTGTCAGTGATGGGCAAGACATTGAATCAATCGTGATTTGTCTTGAGTATGGGTTCAAGTAAATTGCAAATCGCTCCGAGTTATGGGTTCCAAAATTGACCTTATTTGTAGAGCTGCCATCGTGAGATGTTATAGAGGGAGAAGGAAAAGGACCATGATGGAATAGTTTGAAGGGAGATGACACTTCGTGGGATGCCTACCTAGCTAACTCAGTTGAAATTTGTCTTCCACTTTGACTTGGGGAGTATCTTCCTGTGAAAAGGTGATGGAAATAAGTGAATTATGAAGGATGAAAGTCTTCTAAGAAGTTAAAGGGATTGTGAAGGTTGTAGATGGACCGTGTGTATCACACTAGAGGGTGCTTTATTTTAATTACTAAGAGAGGAGCCTACGGATCCGGATGGAGATGAGGGTTGTTAGGGTCACGGTGTAAATGACATTTGTGTCACCGCAAAGTTAGCCACAAGAGGAGGCAAGTGCATAGGAACTTTCCAAGTGAACACGCGAAGCTGAAGTGCAGAGGCACGCTTGGGAGACAATTAGTGGAGAAGTTCTCGGCCACGACTCTAGTTTGAGACAGTCTTTGAGAAGTCTGACCTACAGGATTATAGAAGTATTATGTAATGCCTCGAGGGGGCTACTTTTGGTAGTCATAAGTGTATTATGTCATCGAGGCAGATAATGAGTTTGGGTGGACGAGGATGTTAGGATATGACTTTGCTGACTCTGAGTGCATGTAATATTGTGCGCTCTGAGCGGGCTATACAAGTGTCAGCCATGTGAGGCACACGCTGACGATGGGTTTAAAGAAGGAACATCGGGAAAAGGGACTACCCGGGAGGGAACGACCATGTAGAGATGGTGTATTGCATATCCTAAGAGTGACAAAGGAGTTTTAGCAAGGACTTGGGAGGAGCCCAAAGGTCTAGCCTAGAAGCAACAGTCGCCTACCAGTTTGAGCATCAGTATCGTGCATTTCCAATCTATAAGTAGAATCTAGGGATTTAGGCTGGAGGCCTTGTTCCTAGGATGAACTTGTATATTCTTAACAAGATTGCCCATTCAGAGATATTTTACCTATGAGCTTGTCTTAGCCAATTAGTAGTGGCATTATAATAATTATTTGAAGCTTCTAAAGGAAATATATATTTACATCGAATAGGAATCGATAAAATTTCATGGAGGCATGAAGGAAGTCAAGAGGATCCGTTAGGAATAGACAATGCTTCATTTGGAGTTTGGATGTCATAATCCGAAATCCCACCAACTAGTGATGGCACCTAACTCCAACGCTAGGTAAGAAAACTAACACATATTATCATTCAAACTAAATATCATAAAAAAAAGAAATCAAAATGTGAAAATTCACTCAACTAATCCCTAGAACGGCTGGTACAAGTCATGAGTGACTAAGAATTAAATTATAAAATTGGCAAGAATTAATACATTATCTATCTGGAAGTTACATAAATAGAATTAGAAGTCATATAATACCATGAATAAGATGATAGTAGATTCCTGGAACGTTATAGTCTTCAATGTTTGTCCTTGAACTCTGCAGCTGCTTAGCTCTAAATATCGCATGCAAGGTGCAGAAGTGTAGTATGAGTACGATTGGACCCATGTACTAAGTAAATACCTTGGCTAACCTTTGTGAAGCAGTGGGAAGGTTTTAATCCAAAAAACACTCATTTAATATACCATGTGCTATTCATAAGCAAGAAAAATAACAAGAGAAAATACTAGTAACGATGAAAGGTTCAAATAAGATAAAAAAGGAGAATGTTTCACTAACATAAAAAACAAACATTTCTCAACAATTTAAGTATGGGAGAAAGAAACAATATCAATAAAACAACATAAGCCATATCTGCAATTCGCATAATAAAAGGAATGTGTACAAGATGGAAACACCCTTCATGTATTTATCTCATCCTCACCAAGCACAGAAACACTCGTCGTGTAATACCATTATTACTCACTCAACATATATATAACAATACCAAGCAAGGTAGAAAACATATAGCTAACAACAACAAACAAGGTAAAAGGCACAAATGTAACAATAACAAATAAGATATACGACACATATGTGACAATAACAACCAAGGTAGGATAAATATAAGTAACAGCGACAACAAGGTAGGATGTACATAAGTAACACCAACATACAAAGTCGGTGGAACATAAGTAACAGCAACAAACAAGGTAAAATATACACGAGTAATGTTAACAATCAAGGTAGAATACATATACGTGTATATGAGGGAAAGATAAACATAATACAATGTATATCTCTCATCCTCGCCTGCACAGAACACTCGGCGTGCCATGAACTCTCATCCTCACCTGCACTGAGTCACACATCATGCCAAAATCATATCAAGTCATACGAAAACATCCATCGTGCTAATATCAGTCGTCCTCACATACCGGGAATACTCATCATACAATATCACACATCCTCATAGCACAGAAACACATGTCATGCAATATCACTCATCCTCGCTAAGTACATGTATATCAGTAACAAGTAAGTTAGGATGCATAAATACAATCAAGAGAAAGGGGTAAGCATAATACAACCCGCGAGAGACGATCGTAACGATCATACAAATAAGCAAGCCAGTATTTCAAGAGAAGATTAGTACAAATATCATAACCAAGTGTACACAAGATCCTTAACATGTTTAAAGAAGCTCAAGTAGCATAAAATGACAGGTAAAGATATGTGCTCGTGATATAATGCATGACTACGATCAAATCAAGTACATCAAGAGTCTCAAGATCAACATCATGCTCATATAAGATGTCATATGTTTAAACATGATTTCTAGCATTGATAATTATACTCATATAGTATTAGAAGCAAATGAAACATAAGTTAATAAAATCACAAGATTCAACAAGGTGCATAGAAGCATATAATCAACCCCAACATGGATAACCCTAGCACATGCATATACTCTCGTCACATTGCATGTGTATGATGTCATGACCCAAACCCCCCCCCCCCACTAAGTCGTGACAGCATCTAACCCAACCCGTTAGGTAATCTAAACCATCCTATGTCACGACCCCAAATCCTAACAGGTCGTGATGGCGCCTATCGTTGAACTAGGTTAGCCAACCATCACATAACTACACATTAATTTTAATAAATTTACTCAATATCATTAAATACCAGCATAATAAGAATAAAAATTTCTCTAAGTCTTTAAGCAACATAATAAGATCCAACAGTCTAAACAAATCCCCCAAGACTGGAGTCAACTGATCATGAGCATCTAAGAATAAAACTAACACTGCTAATGTCATAAACAATGTCTTGGAATAAAATACTAATACTAATGAAGGAAGGGAAATGGAGAAGCTGTGGACGCTGGACAGCTACCTCGAAATCCCAAAAGCTGAAGCCGAATAGACGCAAGTGACTACTGCTCATAACCAGTACCTCGATCTACACACAGAGGTGCAGGGAGTAATGATGTGTACGCCAACTCAGTATTAATGAAAATAAATCAAGTGTGAAGAATAGGAAATACACAGCAACAAATACACCAATCCACAAAACAAGAAAAATACCAAGTCTCAATAAAGTATACATAAGTTCGAAAATCAGTTTCCATAAAACTCTCAAAAAATTAGTATAAAACAATGTAGTGAATCATAATCAAAACTCAGTAAAAATATCATCATAACCGCCCCTTGGGCCAAATCATCACTCATAAATAATCGCTCAGCACCTCTCCATCCTTTAGTAATAGTCACGCAGCACCTTACCGTCACTCATGCCTCCTAATCACTCATCACTCGGCACTCGGCAGCCGCACTCAGTAGGTACCTGCGCTCATTGGGGGTGTGTACAGACTCCGGAGGGGCTCTTACAGCCCAAGCGCTATAAACAAGTAAAATCATGGCAATCATCTCTCAGGCACTCGGCCTCTCTCATATCATAAATATCCTCACAATATTGGCCCTCGGCCTCACTCAGTCAAACACTCTCAACATGCAACTCGGGCCATAAATAAACGGGGTTCTCGACCCAAAACAGTATTTCATTTCAAGAAAATAATATCAATAAACTTTGGGTGTCAAAACAATTTAGCAAGAAGGACTGAGTGTAAAATCATAAGTACTATGTGAGGAATATCAGTAAAATAGCCCCCAAGGGGTTAAAATAGATCGACACTAGGCCCCAAACGTGACTTACAGCCCATGTATATATCAAAACACAATAATACTATTATCATATGATTTTAAACCAGTTTCGCAACTCAATCTATTACCACTATTTCGTTCATCTCGATCATTTCTGGATCTTTATAAGGATGAGCTCGTATCGCTATTTGACAGTCTGTAATCTGACCGCATGTTTTCAAATTTGGAACGAGTTTCTCGTCCCGAAGGTCCCATATATGGATCATACCTGTTTTTACCGATTCTCCTTTCTGGTTCGGAGCGTCTAGAACTGGTCCTGTCTTCTGCTTTTGATTGTGCAATGGTATCCTCTTCTATTTGTAACTTGGTGTTGTACCTGTTATAGACATTGTTCCATGTCGTGCCTAGGAATTCTCTCAAGATTTCTTTGAGCCTTCTCGTAGCTTCTGAGCTTCTATCATTTAAATTACTTGCAAATGCCATTGTTACCCAGTTGTCAGGCACTCTTGGTAGCTGCATTCTTTCTCGTTGAAACCTGTCTACAAACTCACGGAGAAACTCCGTGTCTCTTTGTTTTATTTTGAATATGTCATCCATTCTTTTTTCGAATTTTTGTGCATCGGAATGTGCTTTTATAAAGGAATCTGCGAGCTCAGCAAAACAGTCAATAAATTTTTGGATAAAAGAGAATACCATGTTAACGCTCCTTTGGTGAGGTCTCTCCAATCATCTTGACCAGCACTGATACAATTTCTTGTTTAGTCAAGTCATTGCCTTTTACTCCTATAGTAAAAGCAGTGACATGATCACCTGGATTGGTTGTCCCGTCATAGTTGCCTCAGAAGGAAAAAATTCCCATATTTCCAATTCGTGCACGCCCTACACTCGTCATCCAGTGTGTGCGTCACTCCAAAACCGTGAAAGGATGTGAAGTCCGGGGTTTCATACCCTCAGGACAGGATTTTAAGACATTACTTACCTCAAAATAGCCCGAAAAGCTATTTCGCAACACACTTGCCTCTCGAATCAACTTCCGAGTGCTCAAAATCTATCAAGTTCAGATGTTTCACATCAAATTATCCTAAGGGGATGAAACTCAATCGAAAGATATCAATTTTAAGCAAAAAGCCCGAAATTAGCCAAAACTCGACCCCCGGGCCCGCGTCTCGAAACATGACAAACTTTATACCAAAGCAATCCTCATCATCTCACGAGTCCGTACATATAAAGAACTCTGAAATCGGAGTCCAAAATGACCCCTCAAATCACCTCTAAAAGGTCTCTTAAACTCAAGCCCTAGTTTTTCCATTTTCCCACTAATTGTTCTTAATTAAACACTGTTAATAGGGTCCTTAATCACATATAATCGAGTTAATGAGTCCAAAATTCTTACCTCAATGAAGAACAATCGTTTCCCTCTTCAAAATCTCTCCAAAAGCTCTATTCCCGTTGAAAAATGGTGGAAAAGTGGGCAAAGGTCGCGGATGGGTTTAATTTATATTGCCCAGGTCTTTAAACACTGCGATCGCGGGACAACCATCGCGATCGCGAAGCACAAAATCCTAGCCGTCCAAAATTACTCATTGCGGTCGCGACTAATACCTATGCGATCGCGAAGCTTCACCTCTCAGGCTTATGTGATCGCGACTGGCTCTATGCGATCACATAGAGCAACTTCCTCATCATACAGCCACCCTAGATCCTTCTTCGCGATCGCGTCCCCAGGCCTGCGTTCGTGATGAAAAAACTTTCAATACTATGCGACCGCACCCCAATCTCTGCGATCGCACTGTAAAACTTCCTCCTGGCCTCATGCAACCCTACGCGATCACGGAAAATGTAAAGACCCATAAAATTTCATGTCTAAACTAATGCCCGAATAGGTCCCTGTTTTGTTATAAATGTAGGAACTCTTAAAACGGACCTATTTTGAGTAAAAAGTACCCCGGAATTTGTAAAATAAAATTTTCCAGGTATTGCGCGTTATGCGACGCACTATGCGATCGCATAACAGGTATGCGGACCGCATAGTGGTTGCATACCTAGACAGGCTACTGTCCAAATGGAGGACAACTATGCGGCCCAGAATGCGATCGCATTCTGGGAATACGGACCGCATAGCTGTCGCATTCTGGGAATGCGGACCGCATAGCTGTCGCATTCTTGCCCCATGGTTTTTGGCGAGGGAGGTTATGAAACGCACTATGCGATCGCATAACAGGTATGCGGACCGCATAGCTGTCGCATTCTTGCCCCATGGTTTTTGGCGAGGGAGGTTATGAAACGCACTATGCGATCGCATAACAGGTATGCGGACCGCATAGTGGTCGCATACCTGGGCGGATTGTTTCTAGTTTTGGCCCATTTTGAGGGCCAATATGTGACAGGAATGCTGACTGCATAGCAGGAATGCGATCGCATTCCTGACTACATTCCGTGTCGAGGATCCTAATTTCTAATTTTAAAACCCGGCCCCCTGTTCAATAAAACACCCCTCCCCTTCATTTTAACCATTTTCTTACTAAGAATAGAGAGTGAAAAAGAGAGTTCTTGAGAGAGAGGGTTTCAACATCATCCAATTGCTTTGTCCAAAATCGCTCAAGCCTAGAAATTTTCGAGTTATTGTCATCTTCTTCACTCCAAGAGGTAAGTCCCCACCCCATTTCCCTTAAATTTCCAGATTTTGGCTAATAGGTAGAACTCCCCTAAAGTAGTTCTTGAAGATAAAAGTGAAGAACCTTGCATGCATGTCAATTAATTGTCACAATCTAGTGAAAGGAAGTGGGTTAGAATAAATATTCACAAAGAATGGGTTGGTAATCTAAGGGGTCACATAGCATTCGATAAAATGCCTAAGCGAGTACGAATTGTGTTCATGATTCCCAATTCTAAGATGAATGTGTTACATTATAAATTAGATTGACGTTGCTTGACGGTCCGGTGATTTGTGATAGAAATTAAAAGGGGAAAATTCGACACCAGGTATGTATGGCTAACTTTAACCTTTGTAGAATCCTCTTGTTGGTGTCCGAGCATACAGTATGTGTACCTTGTTTAAGAAAATGTGAACTGACTATTTAATTATGTTGATGCATAATATTTCACTCCCTGAATTTCTTGTTGACTACTATGCTAGTTGAGATTGTGAAAAGTGGTTTGTTGTGCCTATCGTATTATGTGCAAAGCTCGTAAATGCTCGAGGGTATCGATATGAAAGTATGTGTTAATGAATGAAAAATGTTAATGTGCCCAAGTGTGGGAATGTATATAATGGCTAAAAATCGTGCGTGGTAAGTAATGAAAAAGGGTATTGTGAAATGATGTAATCGAGTTGAACGATTATGGTAACACCGTGTACATGAATTACTACTTGGTGAGAATCATTGTGCCTTGAGCCCGTATGGCGAATTGTTGATATGATCTTGTGTTACTTGTAATGAAGATCCTTGTAATTTAATTGTTGGTTATTGTTGTTATGAAACGTGATTGTCTGATGGGATCGGGTTGCACACCGCAACACGGGGTAATAAGGGTGAGTGAGGTAATAAGGGTGGCCGAGGTAATAAGGGTGGTCGAGGTAATAAGGATGGAATGCGATTATTTTGAAACGCGAATCTGTGAAACTCTTGAATATGGTGGTATTGAAATGAGAATCTATGAGACTCTTGAATATGGTGGTATTGAAAGGAGAATCTGTGAAACTCTTGATTTTGGGTTGTTTCTGTTTCTGTGCAATACTTGTTGGATTCTATTAACTGCCTCTTATCTGTGTATTGCTTTATTGTACTTAGGGTAAAGTTTGTTCATACATACTAGTACTATTCCACAGTACTAACGTCCCTTTTGCCGGGGGCGCTACATCTTTTATATGGATGTAGGTGGTCGATAGCAGGTAGCTCAGCCCGCTGTTAGTGGTGCCTCCTCTTCATCTCTTCAGCAGTTGTGGTGAGCCCCTCTTCTCCTCGGGGTTGTGTGTGGATTATACCACCCTATTTTGCTTATGTTGTAAAGGTATAGCCGGGGCCTTGTTGCCGGCAAGTTATGTAAAACCCCTAGTATTCGTAGAGGCTCCGTAGACATAATATGGGTGTATAGGTATATTTTTGGGTAGTAATTGTACGTACTCGGAAACCGTGGTTCATGTTGGAAAGTTATGTATGTATTATGTATGTTTGGATATCAATCGTTGAAATGCTAAAAGAGGAAGAATGGGATTATGTTGTAAAATGTACTTTAAATTTAAATTCGGCTAACTCACATGAAATAACGTATGTTATGAACGAGGGGTAATACGTTGGGTAGGAAAGGCAATCCAGGTCTGCTTGATTGGGTTCATCCGGTTAGGCGCCGGTCCCGTCCCTCGATTTTGGGGCGTAACAGAAAATTCCTCGCGTTCGCGATGAACAAATTGCCACTGCAATAACACCAGAACACCAGCAATATTTCAAAATCCAAAAGTGCTCGTTCGAGCTTCCGAGATACACCCAAGGCCCCCGGGACCTCAACCAAACCTACCAACATATCCCATAACATCATTCAAACTTAGTCAAGCCCTCGAAACACCAAAAATCACATCAAATTCAAGCGTACGAACTTTGAAATTTCTAAAATCCACAAATGATGCTGAAACTATCCAAAACACCTCCGATTGACCTAAAACTTTGCAGATATATCCAAAATGACATTGCGAACATGTTCCAACATCCGGAATTCCATTCTGACCCCGGTAGCCTATTTTCCACTGCCGATCGGAAATCACCAAAAACTAACTTTCGCCAATTCAAGCATAATTTTACATCGGACATCACAAAAATATTCCGAACACACTCCTAAGTCCCAAATCACCTAACAAATCTATCCGAGCCATAAAATCCGCATCCCGAGATCTTTTACCAATAAGTCAACTCTCAGTTGACTTTTTCAACTATAAGGCTATTTTTAGAGACTAAGTGTCATAAATTCTCACTACAACCATTCCGAACCCAAGCCAACCGGCTCTAGCACATCATAAATAGTATAACCAACCTATGACAAGGAAAAAATAGTAAATATAATGCATATTCTACGTAAAGACCGACCAGATCGTTACATGATCCCCCTCTTAAACGTCTCTAATTCAAAACCGAACATGAAACTTTGGTTTCATTCAGCTCCTTTGTGGAGATGAGTCAATTTTATAGATCTAAGATGTGATTATAGATCTAAGATGTGAACAAAATTCGAAAAAAAAAAGAATTCTACCCATAACATCTATGTCAGCTTTTGGTCTGAATACAGATAAAACGAATAGCTTTATAGATGATCCTTCTAGAAGAGGGGGATTCTAACAACCTTTCTAGTTATTTCGTTCTCTATTTCTATTTAAGAGGATCCTGAGGAAAAGAATTTTGTTTCCACCGAGCTAAAACAATATGTTGATGTCTCTAGTAAACCAAAGTCATCGTTTAATAGCTATTTTGCTTCAATTTCTTCTTTACAAATAAGNACAAATGTTCATCCTCGAAGGGGTCTAGAAACATACCTGGGGTCTCAAACAAGTGAGGATATCTGCTCTGCATCTCCCGCTCGGTCTCCCAAGTAGCCTCCTCCACTGGCTGACCTCTCCACTGTATCTTCATTGAAGCTATATCCTTAGACCTCAACTTTCTGACCTGATGATCCAAAATTGCTACTGGCTCTACCTCATATGACATATCGCCCTCAAGCTGAACTGTGCGGAAGTCTAACACATGGGATAGGTCACCAAAATACTTCCGGAGCATCGAAGCATGAAATACCGGATGAACACTCGACAAGCCGGGTGGCAAGGCAAGTCTATAAGCCACCTCTCTAATCTTCTGAAGTACCTCAAAATGACCAATAAATCGAGGACTCAGCTTTTCCCTCTTTCCGAACCTCATAACACCCTTCATGGGTGATACCTTCAACAGTACCTTATCACCTTCCTAAAAGACACATCCCGGACCTTCCGGTCCGTATAACTCTTCTGCCTAGACTGCGCCGTGCGAAGTCTCTCCTGAATCAACTTCACCTTCTCCAATGCATCCTGAATCAAATATGTGTCCAATAACCTAGCCTCACCGGGCTAGAACCAACCAACCGAAGATCTACACCTCTTACCATATAAAGCCTCATACGGGGCCATCTAAATACTGGACTGGTAGTTATTATTATATGCAAACTCCGCGAGTGGAAGAAACCTATCAATCACACAGGCACGCAGCATATCCTACAAAATCTGAATAGTCTGATCCGATTGCCCGTCGATCTGAGGATGAAATGTTGTGCTCAACTCAACCTGAGTACCCATATATCTCTGTATGGCCCTCTAAAACTGAGATGTGAACTGAGTACCTCTATCAGAAATGATAGGCCGGAACTCCATGCAATCGGACAATCTCCCTGATGTAGATACCAGCTAACCGCTTCGAAGTATAAGTAGTACTGACAGGAATGAAGTGCGCGGACTTGGTCAGCCGATCCATAATGACCCAAATAGCATCAAAACCCTTTGGAGTCCGTGGAAGCCTAACTACAAAGTCCATAGTGATCCGCTCCCACTTCCACTACGGAATATCTAACCTTTGAAGTATATAGAGCTCATACTTAACTTACTGGTACTTGAGGCACCGTGCTACATACTCAACAATATCTCTCTTATCCGCCTCCACCAATACTGCTGTCTCAGATCCTGATACATCTTCGCGGCACCCAGATGAATGGAATACCGCGAGCTGTGGGCCTCTATCCATATCAACTCTCGAAGCCCATCCATATTGGGCACGCAAATACGGCCCAGCATCCTCATAACTCCGTCATCACCAATAGTCACATCTCTGGCATCAACTCGACGGACCTTGTCCTGAAGAACTAATAAGTGCCGGTCATCATACTGGCGTTCTCTAATCTAATCATAAGGAGAAGACCGGGAAGTCATGCTAGCTAATACCCGCGGAGGCTCTAACAAATCCAATCTCACCAACTGACCCGCTAAAGCCTGAACATCAAGTTCTAAAAGGTCGCTCTACTGCTGAAAGGTAATCTAGACTCCTCAAACTCTCGGCTCTACGACTCAAAGGATCGACCACTACATTGGCCTTTCCCGGATGATACAAAATAGTGAGGTCATAATCCTTGAGAAGCTCTAACCACCTCCTCTAACGCAAATTCATGTCCTTCTGCTTCAGCAGATACTGTAAGCTACGATGATCGATGAAAATCTCACACTGCACTCCATACGAATAATGCCGCCAAATCTTCAAGGCATGAACAATGGAAACTAACTCGAGGTCGTGCACTGGATAATTCTTCTCGTGCACCTTCAACTGTCTAGACGTGTAAGCAATCACCCTACCGTTCTGCATCAGTACCGCTCCCAAACCAACTCTAGGATAAACCAACACCGGAGCTGTGGTCAATGCTGACTTGAGCTTCTTAAAGCTCTCCTCACACTCATCAGACCATCTGAATGGGGCACCCTTCTGGGTCAATCTGGTCAAAGGCGAAGCAATAGAAGAGAATCCTTCCACGAAGCGACGGTAATATCCCGCCACACCAAGGAAACTCCTAATTCTGTAGCTGAGGACGGTCTGGGCCAACTCTGCACCGCCTCAATCTTCTTCGGATCAACCTGAATACCCTCACTAGACACCACGTGCCCCAAGAAAGCTACTGACCCAAGACAAAACTCACACTTGGAGAATTTTGCATAAAGCTTCTCCTCCCTCAACCTCTGCAACACAACTCTCAAATGCTGATCATGCTCCTCCTGGCTACGACAATACACCAGGATGTCATCAATGAACACAATGACGAAAGAATCAAGGTAAGGCTGAAACACGTTGTTGATCAATTGCATGAACGCGACTAGGGCATTGGTCATCCCAAATGACATAACCAGGAACTTATAATGACCATATCTTGTCCTAAAAGCATTCTTCGGAATGTCAGAATCCCGAATCTTCAACTGGTGATACCCGGACCTCAAGTCAATCTTAGAGAACACTCTAGCTCCTTGAAGCTTGTCAAACAAGTCATCAATACGAGGAAAAGGATATCGGTTGTTCATCGTAACCTTATTCAGCTACCTATAATCAATACACATGCGCATGGAGCCATCCTTCTTTTTCACAAACAATACCGGTGCACCCCATGGTGACATACTAGGCTGAATGAACCCCTTAGCTAAGAGTTCCTGAAGCTGCTCTTTCAATTCTTTCAACTCCGCTGGTGCCATACGATAAGGCGGAGTAGAAATAGGCTGGGTGCATGGCACCACGTCAATACCAAAATCAACATCCTTGTCATGTGACATGCCTGGCAGGTCTGCAGGGAATACATCCGGAAAATCATGGACTACAGGGAGAAAATCAACAGAAGGAGTCTCACTACTAACATCCCTCACAAAAGCAAGATAAAATTCACATACTTTCTCAACCATACGCTGAGCCTTCAAATAAGAAATCACTCTGCTAGGCACACGCTCTATAGACTCTCTCCACTCGACTCTCGAAACTCCGGGCATAGCTAGGGTCACGGACTTAGCGTGACAATCAAGAATAGCATGACATGGGGATAACCAATCCATGCCTAGTATCACATCGAAATCAACCATACTGAGTAACAACAAGTCCACTCGGGTCTCCAGACCCCCAACAGATATAACACACGACTGGTACACCCGGTCCACAACAATAGTATCGCCCGCCGGAGTCAAAACGTGAATAGACATAACTAAGGACTCACAGGGCATATTTAGAAAGTGAGAAAAATAGACGAAACATAAGAGTATGTGGAACCAGGATCAAATAACACCAAAGCATCACTGTGAAAAACTAAGATAGTACATGTAATCACCGCATCGGAGGCCATAGCATCAGGCCTAGCTGGGAGTGCATAAATACGTGGCTGGCCTCCACCTGCTCGACCTCCCCCTCTAAGGTGGCCTCTAGCTGCCTTACCTCCACCCCTAGCTGTCTAGGTGGGTGGTGAAGTGACTGGGGCTGAAGTCGAGGGTTGAACCCTCTTCTAAGATGAACTATAAGGACAACGAGGACACTGCCTCCACCTATGTTCAAACTCTCCACACTCAAAGCAACTACTTGGAGCTGGAGGTGGGGACTGAGGAGAACCCATGTCACCATGATAACCACCGGATGAACTATGCATAGAAGAACCCTGGAATGACGATGCTCTGGAGGAGCTCTGAGTTGGAAGGGCACTAAAAGCTGAACGTCCTAGATGATAACTACGGGGACTTTTCCACGAAGATGCGCCACTATAAGTTGGGCGAGCTGGCTGAGGAGGTCTAAATGAACGACCTCTATTGTGCTGAAACTGCCCTCTGGAAAGGCCACGACTGAAACTACCTGATCCCCGAGGCCTCTTGGCCTCCATTTCCTCGTGCTCCTTCCTACGAACCGACTCATTATCCCGAGCAATGTCAATAACCTGCTCGAATGTAGCTCCAGACACTCTCTCCCTGGTCATCAAAATTTGAAGCTGATACGTGAGACCATCTAAAAACCTCCTGATCCTCTCCCTATCAGTAGGGACTAACTCACAAGAATGTCTAGCCAACTCAAAAAATCGCATCTCGTACTGTGTAACTGACAACTCTCCCTAGCGCAGCTGCTCAAACTGCCTGCGCTGCTCCTCTCTGTGGGATTGAGGAACATACTTCTCCAAAAAGATCATGGAGAACTGCTGCCAGGTGAGGGGTGCTGAACCAACCGGCCTACGCCTCTCAAATGCCTCCCACCAAGTGAAAGCAGCACCAGCAAACTGAAATGTAGCAAATGAGACCCCACTGGTCTCCAAAATACGAGCAGTACAGAGTATCCTCTGGCACTTATCTAAAAAAACTTGGGCATACTCACCCTCTATGCCGCTGAAAGTCGGAGGCTGAAGTCTACTGAACCTCTCCAGCCTACACTGCTCATCCTCGGGAATAACTGGGACAACATAGCCCTGAACTGGAACAACCGGCTGGGCTGGGACTGCCCCTGGCGCCTGAATACCCTGTACAACCTGCTCAGGTGTCCGGGCAGCTTGAGTCTGAGTGCCTCCACCGACCTGAGATGTAGCGGCAGTAGTAGACATAGCAACTTCCTGAGCCAAACTGGTGCATACTATCAAGATCTAAGCCAGGGTCTCCTGATGACCCGGAATGACAATAGGCACTGTCGGTGCCTGAGCCTGTCCCGTTGGGGCACCCTCGGCGGGAACCTGATCCTGAATAGTAGGGGGATCCTCTAGTACTGCCCCGACTACTGCACGGGCTGGTCCCTAACTCCACCACGGCCTCAACCCCTTGTGGGTCTAGTTGGTGTCTGGTCACCCTGATCCATAGCACGTTTCCTCACCATCTGTGAGAGAATGAAACAACATGATTTTAGATTTCTAGAATCAATAGAATGGAACGAAAGAGTTCAAGAAAATGAGATTTTTCCTAAGAGTTCTGTTGTCTCTCGAAGATAAGTACAGACGTCTCCGTATCGATCGCAAGACTCTACTAAACCTGCTCATGACCGCTGAGTCCTATGTAACCTAGAGCTCTGATACCAATTAGTCACGCCCCCAAATCCTAACAGGTCGTGATGGCGCCTATCGTGGAACTAGGCTAGCCAACCATCACATAACTACACATTTATTTTAATAAATTTACTCAATATTATTAAAGATCAGCATAATAAGTATAAAAATTTCTCTTAAGTCTTTAAGCAACATAATAAGATCCGATAGTCTAAACAAATCCCCCAAGACTGGAGTCAACTGATCACGAGCATCTAAGAATAAAACTAACACTGCTAATGTTATAAGCAATGTATCGGAATAAAATATTAATACTAATGAAGGAAGGGAAATGGATAAGCTGTGGACGCTGTACAACTACCTCAAAATCCCAAAAGCTGAAGTCGAACGGATGCAAGTGACTACTGTTCAGAACCAGTACCTGGATCTGCACACAGAGGTGCAGGAAGTAATGATGAGGACGCCAACTCAGTAGTAATGAAAATAAATCAAGTCTGAAGATAGGAAACACATAGAAAAAAATACACCAATCAACAAAATAGTAAAATACCAAGTCTCGATAAAGTATATATAAGTTCAAAAACCAGTTTCCATAAAACTCCTTTGAAACAAGTATATTTTCCAATGGTTCTCAGCAAAATTCAAAAAATATCAGATAAAAGAATCAAGTGAATCATAATCAAAACTCAGTAAAAATATAATCATAACCGCCCCTCGGGCCAAATCATCACTCATTAATAATCGCTCAGCACCTCACCATCCCTCAGTAATAGTCACTCAACACCTTACAGTCACTCATGCCTCCAAATCCTCGCCACTCGGCACTCGCACTCAGTAGGTACATGCGCTCACTAGGGTGTGTATAGACTCCGGAGGGGCTCCTACAGCCCAATCACTATAAACAAGCCAAATCATGGAAATCATCTTGTCACGCCCCCTTTTTCCCCCTCTTAAAGCGGAGAGATCGGGTTTATGACATTTTGGATAACTCCTTTTGAAGTTTAAAAAGGGTTAAAAGGAAGAGTCGCCACCTAACGATTTTTATGGTGCGTTAGGGCACCTAGTTTAGTTAACTCATAAGACTAGTTTGTGTTACCAGAGATTGGGTAAGGGCTTGAAGTTATCCCAAGGGGAAGGTATTAGGCACCCCTCAGGATCCACAATTGTGGTTCCCGGCCAAATAGTTTTCGTGAATTCAAACAGTAAGCAGATAACAAATAAGGCTCATATAAGAGGGGATTTCAAATAAGTATTGAAGTTTATTAGAAAGTTGAAAGCAATCAAAAGTAAATATTTGAGAAAAAAGATGCCCTAGGTTTAAAGTAATATGGATCACATCAATGCAATACCCGATAGGTAGAGCTACACGTGGTATTGGTGCACCGGTCATCATATCCATATTCTACCCTTCCCACCCCGCGAAGGTATTTAAAACGCGTGTGTTCGTCACGAATCTTATTGGGTTCTATTACCCATCCCGTCCTATCAGTCCCGGAGGATGTTTAGGACTACTATTCCTACAGGGTAGGTATTAGGTTGAACCCTTAGGTTTAAAGGACAAAACTCTAAACGACAAATAAAACAGTTAGGACTGCAAATATAGGGAGCACATAGAGGCAAATATGGGGGGCTCATGAATTCCTCCACAAGTTAATACACATAATTAGCACGATTCAAACACAAAGAGGTCTTGAATTTTAGAACTTAAGGCAGGATGTCTAGGTGAGAATACAGCAGCAGGGTAGATTAATTACTGAATTTTAGCAGAAGAAATAACCTGGTCAGATTTAAACTGCCATTAGCGAAGTTATGCACAGAGGAAAACAGTTTTCAGTTTTACAAATGTTGATACCTAAGGCTTGCCTACATGTGTGGAAATACTCCAAGAAATAGTGAATAGACAGAGTGAATCTGTTTTAGACTTAGACGTGATTAAACTAATGTGGATGCAGTGCCTTACAAAACACGTTTAAATGCATACAGGGTGTAGAATGATGCAAACCTATGCACGCTTTTCTAAATGCACAAAACATTTTCAGAAATCAGAATCTATTATTTTTTAGGGAGGAGTTTACTTATTAACGCATCCTTTTGAATCGAGACAGAACATACAGAAGCATAATTTTTATTAAGTGCGGGACCTAGTACATAATTTCTAAGTATTCAATGCAGTTTGTTTTAAACACATGAATTTGGCATAGATAGCATGAACATGCTGATAATGGAAGCCCTAAGATAACATGGTCTCTAATGCAAATATTGACACTTAATGTTATTGCTTAACCTAAACAGGATCTCTAAATGGAGTAATTGTGAAAATGCAGAGGCAGTAATATTATAACAACCATTTTATAGTTATTTTAACTACGAACAGGATTTCTAAGTGGACATGAGTAGGGATGATGCAACAATTATAACATCCTTTTACTACAAACATGATGAGTATGATGAGAAAATAGACCTAAAGCATGGTATCTAATGCATGCATGACAAGTATTCCTAAACATGTAACTATTGCACACATAGATAAAATTAACCCTATAGGCATGTTCTCTACCCGTAATTATACTAAGCATCCATAATCCCACCCCATTTTCCACTATCCCACCCCAAATAAATATTTACAAGTTATTACAGGCCAGGAGTAATGAATTACATAAACAAAAGAAAAATAAGAAGTTATTTCTATAGAGAGCCTTCACTTAGGCCCAAATCTACCAATCCTCAATCCTTTCGAATTCCATAGCCTTTCATAGTCCGGGTGTGTCAAAGTTCCCTAAGGTCCTCATGGGTTCCCGGGCAATGCTCACACCCAGACATAGTTGCCAAGACTTAAGCATGTGTAGTGTGGAAATACCAGCCTCAATGTGTCAAAGTTCAGAGGGAACTCGAAAGGTTCCCTAAGCAATGCTCACACCGAGGGGGTGGAAGTTAAGAGTCTAGGAGTAAAGTGAAGTCCAATGGATAAATTTAAAAGAGTTTTGACAGAGATTGAGTGAGAAAAATGGTTTAAACAGGAAAGACTAATTTGAAAAGTATTAGTAAGAACAATTTGAAAATAGTAAAGCAACCAGAACAATAACATATTCAGAATAGAGATGAACCACACGCAAGGAAGTGGGGGATTCAGAATAGATACGAAGCATGCAAACGTGAGCATATAGGGGTCAGGATCACACATGAATTTTGAATCAGAGAGGTCCTAGGAGTTCAAAGGTCCAATGTATGCTAGGCATTTCAAAATAAATTACCGATGTATAGGATGCATTATCACACAGAGATTATTATTGTGGAGCATTGAAGTAGAAACTAAGGGGGACACAAACATATTGCATCTAATAAAGATACTCATTAAGGGACATGTGATAGTCATGGAAATAGATATACTAGTTACAAGTCGAACAACAAAACCATAGGTAAAAATAAACTAAGAACAAGAAGTATTGTAGTAACAATAAAATCATGTTGTTTCGAAGGCTTGAATCGAAATCAGGACATACCAGTGAAGAGATAATGAACACAGAATGAGTAAGAGAGGGAAACAGCACAACAGTTAGCCTCGACTTGTAGCCGGCTAACACTAAACAATAGCAAGTAACACCAAAGTAATAGAGTAGAGAGTTTTTAAGTGAGAGAGAGACAGCTTTTGAACCACAATTGTTCGTGTGTTTGTTAATAAATGTCTAGAGCTTTTATAGTTGAAAGACAAGTAGTAAATAAGGCAGGAATTACAACAGCATGGTAATCAGAGATTCAAAATCAATTAGTGAGGAAATCAGGGCAGTTGTTCCCTTAAGTCAAGGGATTTCAGAATTCAAATGGTAAAACCAACAACAAATAAGGTAATAAAAGGTCAGTACATGATTAAATAAGGAAAGAGTCCCAGTTCATTATGTATAGGGAAACCAATTAAGGCGCAATTCAGAAAACCATAATTAAGGAAGTGATACCAGTAAATGGAGTGTCTTAGTAAACAAGGTAAGTGAATCAATAAGTTTAAACAAACAGGCAGAGTTCTAGGGTTTTGAAAGACATATTCTCAATCAAATCATTCAATAAAGAAATTAGAGTCGATCAAGAGAGATTCATGCTCTATGTTTCAACACATATATAGAGAGGCTAATAGTCATAGCAACAGACAAGTTTAGAGATGCATAGGTCCAAATAAACAATCACATATAGGTAATACAAGTAGGTTAGGCTTTAGCAAGCTTGTTCGAAATATAACAATCACAGAGTCATTATAGGAATCAAATAATCAGGTCAATACGAAGAACCCAGATAAAAAAATCATAACAGTTAGGGTTTTGACATAGGCGAATTAAAAAACAACAAAAAGTACAGAATCAGTCATGATATGCAAAGAACAGACTTAAACGCAAAGAGAAACTTAGTTTTAAACAGACATAAAAAAGTTCTGAGAAAAATCATAATATTGAAAAGGAAGTAAAACCGTTTAAAACTAATGATTCTTAAAGCTCGAGTCAAGGACAGTGTAAAACACAAAGAGACATGCATTGAATCGTTAAAACAACCTAGATCTGAGAGATTTAGGCAAAAATTAGGGTCTCAAAAGAGAATCTAGTAGAACCGGAAAACCTGCTGTAAAACTCAAAGGTCATAATGGATATGGTGTGGCTTTGCTTAAACCCCAACGGAGAGACCAAGAACAACCAAAGCAGGAACCCTATGTGCCAGTCAGCATGGCCCAGGCCCTCGAGGGTCTCAGAGAGAAGATGAGCTAGATGAGGGAGACTCATGTTTGAAAGGATGGTGGCCGGAGACGTCCAGAGGAACGAGGTGGAGCTCAATCGGAGACGAAGAGACGGAAGTCTCTAGAGACTAGAGAGAGAGAGAGACGAGAGTTAGAGAGATGAGTGGTAGGTGAAGAGTGAGGGGTCGGTTGGGGGTGATTTGAATTAATTAAGGAAAGTTGAGTCTGAACCGTTGATCTTGTGTGATCAACGGTTCAGATCAACAAGGGGGTTGGGCCGGGTAGGATTATTTAGCTGGGCTAGGTCGATTGGGCTGGTTAAGATCAAGTGGGGTGGGGTTGGAAGTGGCTAGAATTTAAAATAAGAATAGGCCTAATGTTAAATACCCAACTTAAGTAGGATAATCAATTAATTAAATAGTTGATAATTGTGTAAAAAAAAATTAAAACCAAATAAATGAAATTAGGATAATTAACTACTATATAAAAAATATAAAAATGATTAGTTATTTATTTAAAAATGGTATAAATGCATATTTGTGCTATTATTGCAAAAATTGTTGAAATTAACTAAATAATGACAATATTGGCTAATTTATGAAATAATTAAATCCTAAGGGAATTAAAATAGGATATGAATAATATATTGAGTAAGAAAATGTCTTGAAATCATTTATGCATAATTATGAATAATTATGGAACATAAAATATTAAATAAACAGGAAATAATTTGATAAAAATACGAAAAATTATTGAAAAATAATAATTACCATAAAGAGTGATTTTGAAGGCATATATGCAAGTTTGAAAATAGTTTAGAGGAAAAAATGGGTATCAACACATCTCTCAGGCACTCGGCCTCTCTCATATTATAAATATCCTCACAATATTGGCCTCGGCCTCACTCAGTCAGACACTCTCAACATGACACTCGGGCCATAAATAAACGGGTTCTCGACCCAAAACAATATTTCATTTGTAGAAAATAATATCAATAAACTCTGGGTGTCAAAACAATTTAGCAAGAAGGACTGAGTGTAAAATCATAAGTACTATGTGAGGAATATCAGTAAAATAGCCCCCAAGAGGTTAAAATAGATCGACACTAGGCCCCAAACGTGACTTACAGCCCATGTATATATCAAACACAATAATACTATTATCATATGATTTTAAACCAGTTTCGCAACTCAATAGTTGCCTCAGAAGGAAAAAATTCCCATATTTCCAATTCGTGCATGCCCTACACTCGTCATCCAGTGTGTGCGTCACTCCGAAACCGTGAAAGGATGTGAAGTCCGGGGTTTCATACTCTCAGGACAGGATTTTAAGACATTACTTACCTCAAAATAGCCCGAAAAGCTATTTCGCAACACACTTGCCTCTCGAATCAACTTCCGGGTGCTCCATTATGCTAAGGGGATGAAACTCAATCGAAAGATATCAATTTTAAGCACAAAACCCGAAATTAGCCAAAACCTGACCCCCGGTCCCGCATCTTGGAACTCGACAAACTTTATACCAAAATGATCCTCATCATCTCACGAGTATGTACATATAAAGAACTATGAAATCAGAGTCCAAATGACCCCTCAAATCACCTCTAAAAGGTCTCTTAAACTCAAGCCCTAGTTTTCCGCTTTTCCACTGATTTTTCTTAATTAAACACTGTTAATAGGGTCCTTAATCACATATAATCGAGTTAATGAGTCCAGAAATCTTACCTCAATGAAGAACAATCGTTTCCCTCTTCAAAATCTCTCCAAAAGCTCTATTCCCGTTCAAAAATTGTGGAAAAGTGGGCAAAGGTCACAGATGGGTTTAATTTATACTCCCTAGGTCTTTACACATTACGATCGCGAGACCACCATCACGATCGCGAAGCACAAAATCCCAGCCGTAAAAAATTACTCATTACGATCGCGACAAATACCTATGCGATCGCGAAGCTTCACCTCTAAGGCTTATGCGATCGCGACTGGCTCTATGCGATTGCATAGAGCAACTTCATCATCATACAGCCACCCCAGATCCTTCTTCGCGATCGCGTCCCCAGGCTTGCGTTCACGATGAAAAAACCTTCAATACTACACGACCGCACCCCAATCTTTGCAATCGCACTTTTCAACTTCCTGCTGGCCTCATGAACAATGTGCTGCTGCCATAACACCAGAAAACCAGCAATATTTCCAAGTCAAAAAGTGCTCGTTCGAGCTTCCGAAATACACCTGAAGCCCCCAAGACCTCAACCAAACCTACCAACATATCCCTTAACATCATGCAAACTTAGTCAAGCCCTCGAAACACCAAAAATAACATCAAAACACCAAAAATCACATCAAATTGAAGCCTATAAACTTTGAAATTTCTAAAATACACCGACGATGCCGAAACTATCCAAAACACCTCTGATTGACCTAAAATTTTGCAGACATATCCAAAATGACATTACGAACCTCTTCCAACTTCCGTAATTCCATTCTGACCCCGATAGCCTATTTTGCACTGCCGACCGAAAATCACCAAAAACTAACTTTCGCCAATTCAAGCCTAATTCTACACCGGACATCACAAAAATATTCCGAACACACTCCTAAGTCCCAAATCACCTAACGATGTTATCCGAGCCATAAATTTTTCATTTCGAGATCGTTTACTAATAAGTCAACTCTTAGTTGACTTTTCCAACTATAAGGCTATTTTTAGAGACTAAGCGTCATAAATTCTCACTACAACCATTTCGAACCTGAGCCAACTAACTCTAACACATCATAAATAATATAACCAACCTATGACAAGGCAAAGCCAGTAAATATAATGCAGATTCTACGTAACAACCGATTGGGTCGTTACATCCAATGACAACAATAATGAGAAATCATCAGTATTATTAATAACTACTGCAAAAGAAGTCAATACAGCTATCCCAAGCTCTGGTAGTACAAGTCATAAGCCACTAAGGTTAGATTTAAATTGATTATGAAGAATGATTATCACATCCTTTTGAAGTTAACATAAACACAAATGAAGTCCGAAACTACTATGAATGAAAGGTAACCTGAATATGGTATGCTGGTACGTCTCCAACGCAAGGCTTCGTCTTCCATAGCTACTCAGCTCCAGAATGTGCACGCAAGGTGCACGAGTGTAGTATGACAACCAACCGCATGTACTTAGTAAGTATCTTGACTAACCTTAGAGAATTTGTGAGGAGGTGTTTAAGTCAAAATATACTCATTTTGCATGACATGTGCAACTCAATAACATGTATAATATAGAAAAAATATTTGGAAAGACATTTATAGAAATATTTAGGATATCAGTCGTAAACGTGCACAACAGGAATAGGGTAATAAATAAATTATCCCAATTCGACATGTTAAAAAAAATACAACTTGCACCAACCCCGCTCACAAAGAGATATGCACCATATAATGTGCGCTCTCAAATACTCATACATGATTCTAAACATGTGCCTAACATGATTCGATTCCATATTAATTTCCAAATAAAATGTTCAAGAGAACCACTCGAGAATTTAATTCATCAATGTATGCTGACAACCTTCTTTTTTCAATCGGTTATACTGCCGACAACTCAACAAAACATGAGATATTGATTCAACATAGGTAAAACAGTCTTGACAACCAAATCATCAAATAATAACAAAGGCACTGATTAGCATAATAGATGCACTGCAAAACCATGTAATACTGCATGAAACACATAAAAAATTCACATGCATAATCAAGAATGTCATCCTCGTAATGCCACATAAACATCATCAAGAAAATCACCCTCAATCCATCTCATAACATGATTAATAATACTGCCCTTATTTCTCCGCATGTGCATATCACCACCCTTATTTTTCCACATGGGAAAACCCGAGAAATGCCACCCTTATTTCTCCCATGCGCATAACAATAATCGCAATTGTACGGCAAAGACCTCATGCCAACACCCTATCAATCCGCCCAACATGTTCACATGTTCCATAATTATTACAAAGCAATTTGCCAAATTTCCATCAAGGATATAAGCCCGTAATTTATCAATAAGATGCACACAAGCATGATAATAATAAAATGTTGATGAGTGTTCAACATATAAAGAATGACTATGACTAAATCAGTTGTAGCAACCAAGTTAGATTAGTCATACAAAGGATTATATATGTGTCATGCCCCAATCAAGGAAAACATAAGAATAAGTATGGATAAGTGTTCATAACAAACCTATATCTACGTCTGAGGCAAATATAGAATAAGTCTCAAGATTTGCTCATCATGTTCAAAATAAGGTACCAATAGCCTTAACATTACTCTAGCATGGTTTATTGTGCTCGTGTAGTAGAAAAATTTCTCCAACAAAAGCTAGGCAAGACACTTACCTCAATAAGCAAAACTCAAACCTTTAAAATAGCCTTTCTCAAAAAATCACCTGCCCCCGGCTCAAATCTGGCAAACAATAACTCAATAACAACAAATAATGCTATATGAATCAATTGCAAATAATAAAGTTCCGATCTTTATCTAATTCCCAAAAAGGTCAAAAAAAGTCAATTGTGGACCCACCCGATCAAAACCCGAGTCAAGGGATATTTACCAGCTACTCATGACCCCATGAGTCTAAATATGTGATTAGATTCCAAAATCGAGTCCAACTTGCCTCTCAAATCCCTAATTTTATTTTTTATAACATAGTCAAACACCCCCAACAATTCTCTTCCAAATTCCATAATCTAGGTTTAATAATTCAAGAGAAAATAAGATATAATATTAACATCAAGTAAAAATCACTTACCCCAAAGTATTGTGTGAAATCTCCCTAAACAATCACCCATTTCCATGTCTGTAGCTCAAAATACGAGAAATTAGGTCTAATTCCCAAAATACACAACTTATAACCAGCTGCGGATGTCGCATTTGCGACCAGAGGTTCACAAATGCAACACTCACAAAACAACCTCAAGTTCGCAAATGAAAACCCCATTGATACAACAAATGTCGCAAACGGGACCAAAACATCGCAGATCCAAAGTCCCCCCCCCCGACAGCCAGTCGCAAAAGAAAACTACCCCACAATCGATAATAGAATCTTAAACTCGAAAATGCGAGGTCCCCCATATCAACCTTCGCAAAAGCAGCAAAATCTCAAAAATGTGATGGTCGTCATCCACAAGAAATTCTTCCTCCTGCACACTACATCCATAAGAAAATATCAAACCTAAGACACTCCACAACCTCCATATATCCCTAAGGTGTAATACATCATGAATCCAGTAAATTCCTTGTCAAAATCATCCTTGATGACACCCTTAAATTTATTGAAAAATATAATTTTTTCTAAGTTTTCTCAAAAAAAGGGAAAACCCGACCACGGACCTGCTTGGTCTAAACTCAGGGTTCGGACCAAATTACGTTTACCCATTCACCCACAAACCCAAATATGCTATTAGTTTTGAAATCCGACCTTAATTTGATATAAAAAATTTTCTTTTTACAAAACTCCCTAATTCTACCCAAATCCTAGATTTTTACCATGAAAATTCTTTATTTTTTCTTTAAAAGTGATGCAAAATAGTAAGAAATTGAAAGTACAAAGTTTGGAATTGATTACCTATGACTTGAGGACGAAGATTGTTGAAGAAAATCGTTTTTCGGGCAGAAAACATCAAAATTTTGGTGATTAAAGTGTTTTGTCCATTCTTTAACATGTATTTATATTAGCTGAGCTGGGCTGGGCAACTGTGCGATCGCGGATAAAGAGGTGCGATCGCAAAGTGTAAGGGATTTTTGGTCAGTGCTATCGCATGGGGAGGGGTGCGATTGCACAAGGTATTGGATTTCCCTCCCCCAGGCCAAAATTTAAAGCAGTGCAATCGCACATATACTGGTGCATTCGCACAGGGTTGGGGTTGCTGGACTATGCGATCGCAGGCTTCTGAGTGCAATCGCACAGCACAAATCATGAGACCCCTGAAGACTACACTATGCGATCGCGGTCATACCTATGCGATCGCACAATACAAAAACCTGGACACCAGATACTGAAAAACCAACAGTTATTTGCTAGTGTAATACACCCAGTGGCCTACCCGAAACTCACCCGAGCCCTCGGGGATCCAAACAAATCATGCACGCAACTCTAAAAACATCATACGGACTTGCTCGTGCGATAAAATCATGAAAATAACATGTAAATTTACGAATTAAACCTCAAAACTCATCATTTTAAACATAAACTCTTAAAGTTCATAATTTCTCAACTGGATGTCCGAATCACGTCAAACGAATTCTGTTTTTCACCAAATTTCACAATTAATCCCTAAATATCATAACAAAGATGTCCGGCCTCCAGAACCAAAATATGGACCCGATATCAATGAATTTTAGCATTATTTATTTTCTTTAATTTCTAAGGCTTGGGACCTCGGAATTCATTTCCAGGCATACTCCTGAGTCCCATATTTTACTGCGGACCTCATGGGATCGTCGAAACACAGATCCGGGTCCGTTTATTCAAAATGTTGACCAAAGTCAACTTTTACCAAATTTAAATTCTAAAAATCACTATTTCTCATATTTCACATAAACGCTTTCCGATTTCACGCCCGGACTGCGCACGCAAATCAAGGTATTTAATTTTAGTCTTTATATTGCGTTTAAGCATAGAACAGAGTCTAATTTTATAAAATGACCCCTTGGGTCATCACAATCTCCGCCTCTAAAACACACGTTCGTCCTCGAACGGACATAAAAAATTACCTGAAGTGGCGAACAAGTGTGGGTATCTACTCTGCATGTCTGACTCGGACTCCCAAGTGGCTGCCTCAACGGGCTGGCCTCTCCACTCGACTCGAATTGAAGGAAAACTCTTAGATCTCAATTGGCAAACCTGCCGGCGTAAAATAGCTACCGGCTCCTCCTCGTAAGTCAAGTCTTTGTCCAACTGGACAGAGCTGAAATCTAACACGTGGGACAGGTCACCATGATATTTCTGGAGCATAGACACATGGAATACCGGATGAACTGAGGATAACCCTGGAGGCAATGCAAGTCTGTAAGCTACCTCCCCCACCTTATCAAGAATCTCAAACGGCCCGATATACCTAGGTCTCAACTCGCCCTTCTTCCCAAACCTCATAACACCGTTCATGGGCGACACATGAAGAAATACTCTATCTCCAAGCATGAATGCTACATCACGAACCTTACGATCGGCATAACTCTTTTGCCTAGACTGAGCTGCACAAAGTCTTTCCTGAATTATCTTGACCTTATCTAAGGCCTCCTGAACCAAGTCGATACCCAACAACCGAGCCTCTTGTGGCTCGAACCATTCAACTGGCGATCTCCACCGTCCATCATATAACGCCTCATAAGGAGCCATCTTAATGCTCGAATGATAACCATTATTATAAGCAAACTTCGTTAATGGCATGAACTGATCCCATGAACCTCCAAAATCAATAAAACAAGCACAGAGCATGTCCTCCAATATCTGAATGGTACGCTCGGACTGCCTGTCAGTCAGAGGGTGAAATGACGTACTCAACTCCACTCGGGTACCCAACTCTCACTGAACTGCCCTCCAAAAGTGCGAAGTAAACTGCGTACTATAATCAGAAATGATAGACACGGGCACCCCATGAAGGCGAACAATCTCCCGAATATAAAACTCAGCCAACTGCTCTGAAGTATAAGTACTAGCCACTGGAATGAAGTGTGCTGATTTAGTCAGCCTATCCACAATAACCCAAACCACATCGAAATTCCCCTGAGTCTATGGGAGCCCAACAACGAAGTCCATAGTGATACTCTCCCACTTCCACTCAGGAATCTCTATCTGCTGAAGCAAACCACCAGGTCTCTGATGCTCATATTTTACCTGCTGACAATTTAAGCAACGAGCCACATAAGCCACAATGTCCTTCTTCATCCTTCTCCACCAAAAATGCTATTTCAAATCTTGGTACATTTTTGTTGCACCTGGGTGAATAGCATACTTGGAGTTGTGAGCCTCCTCAAGGATCAATGCACGGAGGCCATCTACATTAGGCACACACAACCTACCTTGCATCCTCAAAATGCCATCATCTCCAACTGTAACCTGCTTGGCATCGCCGTGCCGAACCGTGTCCCTAAGGACCGCCAAATATGGGTCATCATTCTGCCGCTCTCGGATACGATCAATTAGAGAAGACCGAGCGACAGTATAAGCTAGGACACTGCTGGGAGAAATATCCAACCTCACGAACTGATTAGCCAAAGTCTAAATGTCTGAAGCCAACGGTCTATTGCCAATTGGGATATATGCAAGACTGCCCATACTCACCGCCTTTCTACTCAATGCATCAGCCACCACATTGGCCTTCCCCAGGTGATACAATATAGTTACATCATAATCTTTTAACAACTCTAACCACTTCCGCTGCCTCAAATTTAGATCTTTCTGCTTGAATAAGTACTGGAGGCTGCGATGGTCAGTAAAAATCTCACACGGCACGCCATAAAGATAATGCCTCCAAATTTTCAAAGCATGTACAATAGCTGCCAACTCTAAATCATGAACATGGTGGTTCTTCTCATGGAATTTCAACTGACGAGACGCATACACAATCACCCTGCCATTCTGCATCAACACTGATCCAAGGCCAACTCGATACGCATCACAATACACCGTGAAAGAACCTGAATCTGATGGTAACACCAACACCGGTGCCGAAGTCAAGGCTGTCTTGAGCTTCTGAAAGCTCGCCTCGCACTCATCCGACCATGTAAATGGGGCATCTTTCTGAGTCAATTTTGTCATTAGGGATGTGGATGAAAACCCCTCCACAAAATGTCGGTAGTAACCGGCCAAACCCAAGAAACTCTTAATCTCCGTGACTGTGGTGGGTCTAGGCCAGTTCTTGACTGCCTCTATCTTCTTAGGTTCAACCTGAATACCCTCAGCTGATACGATATGAACCAAAAAGGCTACTGCATCTAACCAGAACTCACATTTAGAAAACTTAGCATACAACTGATTATCCCTCAAAGTCTGGAGTGCTATATAGAAATTAATATCCCTGTCGGGCGGCATACCCGACAGGTCTGCAGGAAATACCTCTGGAAACTCACGCATGATAGGAACTGACTATTTAGAAGATACCTCAGCATCAGAATCACGAATATGAGCCAAATAATCCAAACACCCTTTCTCCACCATGTGACGAGCCTTAGCATATGAAATTACCCAACTGGGAGGACGACTAGGAGTCATTTTCCATTCTAATCGAGGCAATCCCGGTAAAGCTAGAGTATTTGACTTGGCATGACGGTCTAAAATGGCATAATAGTGCATCTACCAATCCATGCACAATATAATATCAAAGTCAACCATGTCTAGGAGTAAAAGATCAACACTAGTTTCAAGACCCTTAATGACTACCGCGCACTAACGATATACTCGATCTACCACAATAGAATCCCCCACCGGTGTAGGCACATAAATAGGAACACTCAAGGGATCACAGTGCACATTCAAATACGAGGCAAAATATGATGAAACATACGAATAAGTAGACACCAGATCAAACAAAACGAAAGAAACTCTATCACAAACGGAGATGATACCTGTAATAAAAGCGTCGGAGGATTCTGCCTCAGGTCTAGCTGGAAAAGCATATAGTCGGGGCGGAGCCCCACCACCCTAAACCACACCTCTGGGAGGACCCCCACCTCTAGCAGGCTGACCTCCACCTCTAGCTATCTGACCTCTACCCCTTGCTTGCTGGGAAGGTGGTACTGCAGCTGGTGATGGAACTATTGCACGAGAACCCTGATATTGATGCTGACTGCTCAGAAATTTCTTACAAACTCTACCAACATGCCCATATTCACAACATTCAAAACATCCCTCCTGATATGAGGACTGACCCTAACGAACTGGCTGACCACGATAATAACTCTGCAGAGGAGATGCTCTAATAGGAGCTGAAGGAGCACTGTAGACTGGCTGAGTAGAAAGACGTGCATAAGAATCACGACCCCCTGAAGTACCATCTGAAACCTATAGCGCTGAATGGAATGGCCTGGATGAATGGCCTCTGCTAAACGAAGTCCCACCTCCAGATGAGGCACCACTGAAAACACCAGAATGACGAGGTCTCTTGTCTGACCCCTGACCTCCCATCCCAAGAACTGACTCAACCCTCCTAGGTATATTAGCTGCATCCTAAAGAGAAATCTCGGATCCTGTCTCTTTGGCCATCTGCAACCTAATGGGATGAGCAAGGCCGTTAATAAATCGTCTGACCTTCTCCCTCTCTGTGGGCAATATAAGTATAGCATGTCCAGCCAGATCCACAAAACAAGTCTCATACTCAGTCACAGTCATTTTACCCTGTTATAGTCGCTCAAACTGACGACGCTTATCCTCTCGAGTAGTGACAGGTAAGAACTTCTCCAAAAAGAGATAGGAAAATTGATCCCAAGTCAGAGCTGGTGATCCCGCTGGCCTAGTCAACAAATAATCTCTCCAACATTTCTTGGCATAACCAGTCATCAGAAAAGCTGCAAAATCGACCCCATTGGTCTCCAAAATACCCATATTACGCAACACCTCATGACACATGTCCAGATATTCCTGAGGGTCCTCTGAAGTAGCACCACTAAAATGGAAAGGGAATAGCTTAATGAACCTGTCAAGTCTCCACAAAGCATCCGATGACATGGCTGCCCCATTAGCGGGCGGCACTCTACAACTGGATGAATTACTCCTATGGGATTTGCCACTGGAGTCTGAACCTGAGGAGTAGTCTGAACTGGAGTACGGGTAGTAAGAGTCGGGACCCCTCCTCCAGCCTGAGATACGACTGCTGCAACAGGAAAGGTGCCAGTTTGGGAAACACTCTCCATAAGGCCCACTAAGCGAACCAAAGCATCCTGAAGAATTGGGGTAGCAACAAACCCCTCGGGAACCTAAACTGGTCCCGTTGGGACAGTCTGAGTCGGAACCCCCTCATTAATCTCAATCTGGGGTTCTGTAGTTGTGGCTGCTGCCTGAGCAATGGGCTGAGTCCTGCCCCTGCCTCGACCTCTAGCGTGGCCTCGGCCTCTTCCCCTAGTAGGAGTTGCTGCTGCTGGAGGTCCGGAATTCTGGTCAGCGGAAGATGAAGCACGTGTTCTCGCCATCTGCTAGAGAATAAAAGAATCCAAATTAGCATTTGAGATACAAGAATCGCACGATAGAATAGAAATAAGAAGGAGTTGTTTCCTAACTCAATAGCCTCTGAGAGATAAGTACAGACGTCTCCGTACCGATCCTTCAGACTCTACTAAGCTTGTTCGTGGATTGTGAGACCTAAGTAAACCTAGTGCTCTGATACCAACTTGTCACGACCCAAATTCCCAACCTTAGGGATTGTGATGGCGCTTAACACCACACTTTCTAGGAAAGCCAATGTTAGAAATCGATTACTAATTTCCTTAATTAATTACTTAGGCATAAATAAATAAATTCCTTACAACATTAAAATAAAATAATAATAATAACAAACTAAATGAAACGAACCACCAACTAATTATATAACTAACTCTAAAACTACCCCATGGTCTGGTGTCACAATCCACGAACTACTACAAATAATGGCTAAAAGAAATAGTGTAACTGTTCTGAATAATATAAAATAGTGTATGTAAAAATAGGAGAAGACTCTCAGAATATGCGAACGCCGACAGATGTAACTCGTGTCTCCAAATGAATAGGCGGTCGTCCTGAAATCCTCTACTGCTGAATAGAACCTGGATCTGTGCAAAAGAGCACAGAGCATAGTATCAGTACAACTGACCCCATGTAATGAGTAAGTTCCGAGCCTAACCTCGGCGAAGTAGTGACGAGGCTAAGTCGGGCTTCAACATTTTAATCTTTAACAACAATAAATAATGAGCAAGAAAAAGTCTAAACAAATAGATAATTAAGTGTTGCAACAAAATAAAATAAAATAACTCAGCTATAACCAATTCTCAAATATCTCTTCAGAGTTCCAAACTTTAACTTTATCTTTAAATAAAAACAAATAGTACTAAATTATTTAAAGAGTAGTAAAATAAACATTTTTGCTTTTCAAAACATTGATTCTCTTTTTCCTGAAAAATCAGTAAAATATAAATGTAAATATCCTCCCTTATTACTCCTTGTAGCGGCGTGCAACCCGCTCCCACCTGTCCTCTCTTATTTCTCCTCCCTAAAATATCTCCTTATTACTCCTGTTGCGGCGTGCAACCCGATCCCACATATCCTCCCTTATTACTCCTTGTTGCGGCGTGCAACCCGCTCCCACCAGACATATCATATCAGTTTATTCAAAATTTCACAAATCAGCCCAAGCCTCTCACAATATTTTTGTTTCAACAATTGTAAATAATAAACTGAATTTTTCTCATGACTTCATCAATAACCTCTCAACCATGAAACTAACAAGAATATCAAAATATATACACATTTATTCCATTAAAACAATATCAACCTCTCAACCATATTTATATCATGAGGGAACCAGCTCAAACAACCAATACTCTTTCCAAAAAGTCACAACAATAACTAACAACAATTCAACAAGGCTAAATAATAATAGACACAATAATGAACATGTAACAGTTAAGACAATAATCAAATAAGTGGAGACGGGAAAGGGGATCATATTATAGCAAACACTTTGGGTGGTGCATAGATACTCGTCACCACACCTATACACCACTCCCATGCAATTCACATAACAAACAAGTGGGGAGTCCTATTCCTTTAAGCTAAAGTTAGGCCAAACACTTACCTCAATTCCGCAGGCCACTCACTGCTCAATTATTGATTTTCCCTTTGAATTCACCTCTAACTTGCTCGAATCTAATCAAAATTAACTTAATATCATTAACTAATGCTAAAGGAACTAACTTTATTGAAAAATATAATATTTTCTATGTTTTCTAAAAAAAAGTGAAAACCCGACCCCGGACCTGCTTGGTCTAAACTCGGAGTTCGGACCAAATTACGTTTACCCATCCACCCACGAACCCAAATACGCTATTAGTTTTGAAATTCGACCTTAATTTGATATAAAAATTTGATTTTTACAGAGCTCCCTAATTCTACCCAAATCCTAGATTTTTGGCATATTTTCCTCTGGCCATCTTTTTCTTCAAATAGAACGGCACTCCAATACTCATTGCTGGC
>ML277372.1:0-17985 GCA_005239495.1 Nicotiana undulata
AAACCCGGCTGCCAGGAACTACGCTTAGAGCATAAACTAAACAATAAAGCAGGAATGTACACATGCAGAAGAAAACAAATGAGAGAAAACAGACAAACAAACAAACGACCAAAAAATTTTAGCCATGAAACAAGCGACGCAATCTAGGCTAAGCAGAAGTTCATCATAACATTTTTGGAGCTTCGAATTAGCCAAACATGAACGTGTAAAACAAAACGGATGATTAGTCGAAAAAAACGACACATGATTTAATTCCAGATTTATTAAAGGGAACTTTTGGGTCCATACCCGACACATGATTATCAATACGCATTAATAGTAATACGTACAAGAGCAAGCAATAATAGCGTAGCGGTGATTTTAGTTCAAATATTTGGAAGAGAGGGGACTAGGTGACAGTAAGCAACAAACATGTTGTGTTAATTAAACTAAATTACGATACCCACGTGATTCAAAACTAAAGATTAATTCTCAGAAACTAAACTAATTAACGAAAACATAGAAAGAAAAAAAAGCGACATATATAGAGGGTACAGTTGGTATGAGAACAAAATTAAACAACGAAAATACTTCATGTTCTTACTAAGAAAACGTAAGAAACAGACTAAAGAGGGAAAGGAGATACCAACCAGTGTTCTTGAACGAATTCTGGCGACTTGCCGGACTTGCCCGGGTTCCGGTGAGGTTTGAAAATGGCTCAAACTCACAGAAATCAATAGTCCTCGTTGAGAACTATCGATCCGTGTAGGTTGGAGCTATTAGAAGTCTTCGAGGCGGCCAGACATGGGTTTTCAAATTTTCAGATTTTTAGATCCGAAATAGGGTGATTTTGGTTGAGTTTTTGGGGAAAACGATGGTGGGAGGTGATTGGGGGTGACGAGTAGTTTGTAGGGTGAAATTTTGGTTGAGTTTGGTTGACCTCCGCCGCCGGAGGCGATTTTCAGCAGGCGGAGCTAGGGTGGCAGACGACGGACCTACGGTGGGAGGAGGTCGTGCTTGGCGGAGACCAGCTGGTCTCTAAAGAGAGGGAAAAAATGAAGGGGTGTAATACTTCTAACTGAATGGGGGGTAGGACTTAGGAACAATTAAATATTATTGAGGTGTGGGGTTTAGGACCGTTGGATCAGTGAGATCCAATGGCTGGGGATGAAAGGGGGCAAAACGGGGTCGTTTTGTATTGGGGCTGGGCAGACCGGGTGAGGGGTTTGGGCTGGGTTGTTTTGTGTGTTATAGAGAAATGATTTGGGCCTAGGTCTTTCTTGGCCCAGATCCGATTTTTAACATTCTAGGCTCAATTTAAACTCAATTAATCTAATTAAAATCAAATTTAGTTAAATTCAAAAAATGTAATAGTTAAATTGATTTCATTTTTTTCGAACTATAGACTAATTAAGAAATTAATTTAATACTCCTAATTAAATCCATAATTTGTTGGGGTAAAATGATTAATTGGAGTAATTAGTTATCGAAACTACATTACATCAACTAATCGTCATTCGTTTGTTATTTAAATGGTTACAATTAATAAATTCGCAATCTCTTGATGAAATTTTAGAAGTTTTATAATCAACGCAGATGCAAACAATTCACAATTAATCGCTAAAATTCAACCAAAATTCATAAAATCAAATAATTTATCGAGATTTTTTATAGGAGGATATGGCGAGCAAAAATCACACGCTCACAGTGATGAGAGAATGCAATTGATTCAGGAATGAGAGAATTATTTCTTGATTCTTGCTTAGGGTTTGAGAGGAAAAATGAGGTTTGAGAAACAGATCACATGGGGGATATTAAGGAATATACTTCTGATTTGACTGGAAGCAAGAGAGTAACCAAATTTGAATTCTAATGGGACTCTAATAATGGTTACTTTTGACTACTAGATTTCCAGGAGTAATTAGACTCTAATTGCTCTAGGATTCTCCCTTAATCTTTGACTAGATGACAAGATTAAAGAGTTTGAGTATAGCAGTAATTTCATATATTCAGCCCCAATGAATTAAAATAAGAGGGAACGTACCTGAGTTAAAGAACCAACTCCTTACTCATTTCTGCAATAAATCTTCAGCACAACAAATTAGTATCATAAGACATAGTTATCAACTAGACTTTTCTAGGTGAGTGTGTGTGCTGAAGACAAGCACGAGATTGAATCAAACACATTATACTCAACCATATACATCTAATCATAAAGTTTTCTAGCCAATTATTGGGGTTCATCCTAGTTAAAAGTATTAATTATACCAAGTTCCGGCCTGTTCCTTTCAAAGTGATCCTTACTTAGAGCTTTAGTGAATATATCATCAAT
Organism: Nicotiana undulata; assembly: GCA_005239495.1. Lineage (NCBI taxonomy): Eukaryota > Viridiplantae > Streptophyta > Magnoliopsida > Solanales > Solanaceae > Nicotiana > Nicotiana undulata. The sequence continues at coordinate 2,312 of ML277372.1, forward strand.
TTGATCTTCAGTTTTACCGATGTTAATAGAGATATTTCCCTTTTCAACATTGGCTCTCAGAAAGTGATGTCTAATGTCAATATGCTTGGTTCTCTTGTGTTGGCAAGGAGTTTTAGCAATGTTTATGTCACTAGTGTTATCACAGAAAATAAGAACACAATAAAGAAAAACATAGTCCCTTAGCTGTTGTCGTATCCGCAACAACTGATCAAAGCAAGATGCAGCTTCCACATACTCTGCTTTAGTTGTAGACAAAGTTACTGAGTTCTACTTCTTTTTTCCCTAAGACACCAGGCAAGAACCAAGAAAGTGTGATGTTCCTGAAGTGCTTTTCCTTTCAACACGAAAACGTGGATAGTCAGCATCAACATAACCAACTAGATCAATAATGTACCCTCTAGGATACCACAAACACAAATCAGGAGTCTCTTTAAGATATCTGAGTATCCTTTTGACAGCCTTCAGATGAGACTATATGGTCTTTGCTTGAAATCTTGCATTCAACCCCACACTGAATACAATATCAGCCCTGCTTGCTGTGAGATACAACAATGACCCAATAATTCCTCTATATATCTTATGTTCCATACTTTTCCCTTTCATCAAGATCCAACAATCGGCATGTCTATGGACTTAGAAGAGTCGATGTTTAATTTCTTCAGCAATGCCTTGATGTATTTTTGTTGATATATCATGGTTATAATATGTCTTTTCTTTATTTGCAACCCCAAAAAGAGGTTCAATTCACCTAGCATGCCCATTTCAAATTCATTCCCCATCATTACAGCAAATTCTTTGCACATTGCTTTATTAATAGCTCCAAAGATAATATCATCCACATATACTTGTACAGTCAAAGGATTTTTGCCTTTACTCCTCAGAAATAGTGTGTTGTCCACCTTTCTTCTTACAAAGTTGTTGATTAAGAGGAATTTTGAGAGCCTCTCAAGCCAAGATCTTGGAGCTTGTTTCAGTCCATATAGGGCTTTGTCTAACTTGAACACATAGTCGAGGAATTCTTCACTCTCAAACCCAGGAGGTTGTTTAAAAAATATTTTCTCCTTCAGGTAACCATTCAACAATGCACTCTTTACATCCATTTGATATAGGGTGAACTCCATGCGTGTAGAAAATGCTATAAGCATTCTTATAACTTCCATTCTAGCTACAGGTACAAATGTCTCATTATATTCAATGCCTTCTTCTTGATTGTATCCCTGAACCACAAGTATGGCCTTATTCCTTGTGATACTTTCTTGCTCATCAATCTTGTTTCTAAACACCTATCTAGTACCTATGATAGTTTTGTTCTTGGGTCTTTGCACCAAATGCGAGACCTTGATTCTTTCAAAATGATTTAACTCTTCTTGTTTGGATATAATGAAATCCATATCCTTTAGAGTTTCCTTTATATTCTTAAGTTCATCCCGTGAGAGGGATGCTGTAAGTGCACATAGATATCTCACAGATGACCTGGTTTGCACTCCAACATTAGAATCAGACATGATATTCTCAAGGGGGTGTAAGCTTTGATGTTTCCATGGTTTAATATGCAACTCTAGAGATATTTCACCCAAGGAGTGATCTAATGGAACAGTGTCAGTTGGTACAACTTCATCAGTTTGGTTAGAAATCAGAGTAGTTCTCTCTTCTTCTTGTTACTTATGATCACTTTCAACTTCCTTAGGATCTCCTGATCCATCTTCAAATTGATGTTAAGGTTCTTTAGAAGCTTCTTCATGGTGATTCCTATGTCATATTATTCATCCTATAGACCTTTCTCATCCATGTTGTTAGCTTCATAAAAAATAATATGAATATTTTCTTCTACGCAAAGGAAGGGACAAGAGGTTGTACCGGTTGGCCAAGGTGAGGGAGAGGAAAGCCCGCGACTTAGACCAAGTCAAGTGAATCAAGGACGCAGATGCCAAAGTGTTGATGGACGAGGCACTCATTAGGAGAAGATGGAAGACATACTTCCACAAACTGTTGAATGAGGATGGGGATAGACACATTGTGCTGGGTGAGTTGGAGCACTCCGAGAGTCGGCGGAATTTTGGGTATTGTAGGAGGATTACGGTAGAGGAGGTGGAAGGAGAGATGCGTAATATGTGCGTAGGGAGAGCAGGTTTGGAGTGGTTCACTAGGCTGTTTAATATTATTTTTAAGACAAATAAGATGCCCGAAGAATGGAGGTGGAGTACGATGGTTCCGTTTTACAAGAACAAGGGTGATATCCAAAATTGCAACAATTATAGGAGTATCAAGTTGTTGATTCACACTATGAAGGTTTGGGAGATGGTGGTGGAGGCCAGGGTGAGGAGGTGCGTGTCTATTTCCGAGAATCAATTTGGATTCATGTCGGGGCGTTCGACTACGGAAGCAATTCATCTTGTAAGGATATTAGTGGAGCCGTACAGGGAGAGGAAGAAGGATTTGCATATGGTGTTTATTGATCTTGAGAAAGCATACGATAAAGTTCAGAGGGAGGTCCTGTGGAGGTGTTTGGAGGTTACCGGTGTTCTGGTAGCGTACATTAGGGTGATTAAGGAAATGTACGATGATGCTAAGACTCGGGTGAGGACTATGGGTGGTGACTAGGAGCATTTCCCTGTGGTGATGGGGTTGCACTAGGGATCGACTCTAAGCCCATTTTTGTTTGCCTTGGAGATGGATGTACTGTCACGTCACATCCAATGGGAGGTGCCTTGGTGCATGCTATTTGCCGATGATATAGTGTTGATTGACGAGACGCATAGCGAAGTTAACGCAAAATTGGAGGTTTGGACATATATCATGGAGTCTAAAGGTTTCAAACTGAGTAGGACCAAGACAAAATACTTGGAGTGAAAATTCAGTGATGGGACCCATGATGCAGACGTAGAGGTTAAGCTTGATGCTCAAGTTATCCCCAAAAGAGCGAGTTTTAACTATCTCAGGTCTATTATCCAGGGTAATGGGGACATTGATGAAGATGTCGTGCATCGCATCAGAGCGGGGTAGATGAAGTGGAAGATCGCTTCCAGTGTTTTGTGTGATAGGAATGTGCCGCTAAAACTTAAGGGTAAGTTTTATCGAGTGGTGGTTCGACCGGCTATGCTGTATGGGGATGAGTGTTGGCCAGTCAAGAAATCCCACGTGTAGAAGATGAGAGTAGCAGAGACGAGGATGTTGAGATGGATGTGTGGGTGTACCGGGAGAGATAGGATTAAGAATGACGCTATCCGGGACAGAGTGGGAGTAGCCTCCGTGGAGGACAAGATGCGGGAGTCGAGGTTGAGATGGTTCGGACATGTTAAGAGGAGAAGCATTGATGCTCCTATCAGGCGGTGTGAGAGGTTGGCCATGGAGAGTTTGAGAAGAGGTCGAGGTAGGCCTAAGAAGTACTGGGGAGAGGTGATTAGGCAGGACATGACGCTGCTTCAGCTCACTGAGGACATGACCTTTGATAAGAGAGTGTGGAGGTCGAGGATTAAGGTAGAATGTTAGTAGGTAGTTTATAGTTGTTCATCGATAGTCTTAGTAGCATGCATGTCCCTTCATATTCTTTGATTTTATTACGTTATGTGATTTTGTTCGCCTCATGTGTTGCATTTCCTGTTGCTATTATTTGGTACTACTGATCCTTTATCTCTCCCTTTTCCTTTTCTCTTCCATATTTCTTATTTCCTTGCTTTCCTCTTCTTCTTCTTGCCCTTCCTGAGCCGAGGGTCTATTGAAAAAAACCTCTCTACCTGCATTAGGTAGGGGTAAGGTGTGTGAACAGACTACCCTCCCCAGACCCCACCTGTTAAGATCAAACTGGGTTAGTTGTTTGTCACGCCCCAAACCCGAGGGACGAGATCGATGCCTAACCGGATGAACCCAGTCAAGCGGACCTAGATTGCCTTTTCTACCCAATGCATTACCCCGTGTTCATAATACACATTGTTCCGTATGAATTAGCCAATTTAGATTCAAAGTACGATTTACCACATAAATTCATTTTCCTCTTTTAACTTTCAACAATCGACAATACAAAACATACAAGTTACATACAACATTTCCAGTGCGATCCACAATTACGAGTGAGTACAACTACCGCCAAAAATATACATACATACATACATATATATATATATACATACATACATATATATACATACATACATACATATATATATATATATATATAACCCACACAGTTTCTACGGAGCCTCTAAGAGTACTAAGAGTTTTACATAAACTTGCCGGCAACAAGGCACCGACTATACTTTTTACAACATAAGAAAAAGAGAATGATATAGTACACACACGGCCCCGAGAGGAAATGGGGCTCACCAGAACTGCTGGGGAGATGAAGAGGAGGCACCACTAATGGCGGGCTGAGCTACCTGCTATTGAACCACCTACATCCATATAAAAGATGTAGCGCCCCCGGCAAAAGGGACGTTAGTACCGTTGAATAGTACTAGTATGTATGAACAAACTTTACTCTAAGTAAAACCAAACAATACACATATAGGGGACAGTTAAAGGAACCGACAAATAGTGCACAGATACAGAAGCAAACACAATTGAAAGTTTCACAGATTCTTATTTCAACACAATCATATTCCACCCTTATTCCTTCTCAACAATCCACCCTTATTACTTTCTGTTGCGGCGTGCAACCCGATCCCACCGAACAATCATATTTCAACTTTATTACATTCTGTTGCGGCGCGCAACTCGATCCCACCGTACAATCACATTCCACCCTTATTACTTCTCACATATCACCCTTATTCCTCCAGTTGCGGCGTGCAACCCGATCCCACCGAACAATCATATTTCAACTTTATTACATTCTGTTGCGGCGCGCAACTCGATCCCACCGTACAATCACATTCCACCCTTATTACTTCTCACATATCACCCTTATTCCTCCAGTTGCGGCGTGCAACCCGATCCCGCCGGACAATCACATTTCATAGCAACAATAACAACCCACCATTCAATCACAAGGCTTCACATCATCAAGAGTCCAATTTCATAACAACCAAACAATCATGTTTTCACAATAGTCTTTATCAACCATTAATTCAACTACAAATATTTTCACCAACAAGAACATAGATTCATTACAACCAACAATCTGTATGAAATCACGCCACAATAATCCTTGCCAAACAATTAGTCATATACGATATTGGCATAGTCATTTAGTTCAATTAAATCAATTCACAACTCCTTTTCATCGCTTGCTACTCAGCCCCTAGTACTTAGATACACAAACACATTTGGGTCCGTTACCATTCTTTCATACCAACATATTCAAGCATTTAACGAACCTTGCACATGATAGAGTAATCACAAAGAAATCACCTTTCACAATTTCAATTAGCATGGTAATCGACTAAGAAAATCAGAGAATCAAATCTTACACCTTAACACAACCGGACAATGAATTTCACATATGCTCAGCAAGAAACTCATACCAAATGCTCGGACACCAACAAGGTGACTCTACGAAGACTAAAGTTAGCCATACATACCTCGAGTCAAAATTCCCCTTTAATAACTATCACAATTCACCGAACTGTCTAGCACCATCAATCTAGTTCACAATGCGACACATTTACCTTAGAATTAGGAATCTTGAATTCATTTGAGCATTTTATCAAACCCCATGTGATCCCTTAGCTTAACTAAACCCCTTTTAGTGAAAGATTCCTTTAACTAGCTTCCCTTTACTAGGTTATGGAAGATTATTCACATGCATGCAAGTCTTATCTCTTATTTTCACAATTAGCTCATGTGTTCTACCCCTTTTTAGCTAAAACCTGAGAATTAAAAGGAAATGGGGTGGGGACTTACCTCTTAGTGTGAAGAAGACGAAGATTACTCGATAGATTCGGGGCCTGAGCGATATTTGAAAAATCGATTTGGGGAAGATTAGGACTTCTCTCTCTAGAACCCACTCTCATGTCTCTCTATTTTTTTCCAGATGCATGCTAAAAATTAAGGGTATGGGTGTATTATTAAACCGGGGGTCGGGTGTAAAATTAGAAATTAATAGAGCCTCGAAGCAGGAAATGCGGTCAGGAATGCGATCGCATTCCTGCTATGCGGTCCGCATTTCCTGTCGCATAGTTGGCCCTCAAGTGGGCAAAAAGGGGAACCAGACTTCCCTGGTATGCGACCATTATGCGGTCCGCATACATGTAATGCGATCACATAGTGCGTCGCATAAATCCCTCCGCAATAACCAAGGTGCAAGAATGCGACAACTATGCGGCCCGCATTCTCGAAATATGCTAACCCCCAAATTTTCACTAACTCCGATATTTTCTGAAAATTTTGCCAGAGTTTCCTTTGTAATTAGGCCTATATACCTGTTAGAGAGCCCCCGAAACAAATTGTTAACCAATTTCATACATTTTCAATTACTCCAACAACTTGCAAATAATTCAGTCATTTCATCAAATCGTATACAACTCAATTACTTCAACATGCTATACATAATTCAGTTAGCACCACAACATGCATATCATTTAGCTATCACATGAATTGCACATACTTTAGCTTACTTCAAGGAGTTTCACATTACCCGAATAATCACAACATACACAAATATGACACAACTTGAGATGTTACAAGAGTAGGGCATTTAGGGGGGAAATGGGGTGATTTTTGCACAAAATTGGACACAACATATAATTTATTAGAGATGGCAGCTCTCACGATCACTACTATACTTGTTCAAACAAATGGGGATATTTTTCTTTCATTTCACTTTCCGCTTCCCACATGGCTTCCTCGACTTGTTGACTTCGCCATAACCCTTTAACAGAAGCAATTTCTTTATTTCTCAATCTACAGACTTGCCTATCAAGAATAGCAACCGGAACCTCTTCATATGACAATTATTCATTAATTTCAATGGTCTCAACTGGCACGATTGCAGCTAGATCTTTAATTACCTTCTTTAACATGGACACATGAAACACTGGATGCACTAATAAAATTCCAGGGGGCAATTCCAGCCTATACGCTAGTTGCCCTATTCTATGAGTGATTCGATATGGCCCGACATACATCGTGCTCAATTTCCCTTTCTTCCCAAACCGCATCACCCCCTTCATGGGAGACACCTTCAAGAATACCCAATCATCTACTTGAAACTCCAAATCTCTACGACGAACATCCGCATAGGATTTCTGGCGACTCAGAGCAGTTTTCATCCGTTATTGAATGACTCTAACTTTTTCCATAGCTTGGTGCACAAGATCCGGTCCTAACAATTCCGCCTCACCAACCTCAAACCATCCAATCGAAGACCTACACCTCCTTCCGTACAATGCCTCAAATGGGGCCATCTGAATACTAGAATGGAAAATGTTATTGTAAGCAAACTCTATAAGCGGAAAGTGATCATCCCATCTACCCTTGAAATCTAATACACAAGCTCGTAGCATATCTTCAAGCGTCTGAATAGTCAACTCCGCTTGACCGTCTGTCTGTGGGTGGAAGGCTGTACTGAGATTCAACTGAGTACCCAAACCTTGTTGAAATTTTCTCCAAAAGTTAGATGTGAACTAGGCCCCTCGATCCAAGATAATAGAAACTGGAGTGCCATGGAGTCTGACTATTTCTTTGATATACAACTGAGCGTACTGTTCTGCAGTATCGGTAGATTTGTCTGGCAAGAAATGCGCCGACTTCGTGAGTCGATCCACTATTACCCAAATTGAGTCGAACTTGCTGTCTAACCAAAGAATTAGATCATTTGACCAAAGCTATATTTAGGATAAACACGGGTTACTGATAATCAAGGAAATGACAAAAGAAAATAAATAGAAAGTAATAATGACACGCTGCAAAGTAAAGTGCGTAGTATTAGAAATTCTCAGATGGTCTTTAGAAGTTATCTTCCCTTCCTTTATATAGGAGGTTTCTTAAAATAACGTTTGATTCTTGCAATGATCGCTCATTAATGACTAATTATTACATTAATGAGGCGTTACAAAGGGTAACTATAACTGTTGCTGTAGGTTACATAACGTTTAGGTCATTAATTGAGGATCCCCGAATCTGCCCGTAGCTCTGTCCGAATTCACTCTGACCGTGTCTCTTCCCTGTCTTAATTAAGTTGAGTTTCCCGTGGCTGATGAACTCAAAGGTTTATTGAATCGTGCCTCTTTTTTTTGTACCTCTTTACATCGTTATATCCAGCTGTCATGTTTTTTTGGGTCCACGTAGCTGGATGAGTTGTCAAGAATCATCTTACGTGTAAGACTCTTTTTTACCAATATAGATAGTCCCCCACTTACCATTTATTTATCGATTAATATTTGGTAAGTGGATACGCATTTATGGCGGGAATATTTTGCGCCGCTTTCCTCGAAAACATTATATCCTTCTATGAAATAGGAGTCGTTTGTCACTTCCATTTAATGCTAATTCCACACCTCCTTATTAGATTGGTTCTGCGGTTACTCGGTGCCTTTTAGGGCTTTTTGCGGCTGCGTCAGTCCCGAAGTGACACCTTCAATTATGACTTCTCATCATTATTTTTTCCCATGTTTGACGGTTGTTCTCAGGTATAAATACCCTTCTTCTTTTCTTTACTTTCACGAAACACTTTCTAACTTGTCTCTTTTACTTGTAAAGAATTTTTTCTTGCCTTTGTAAACATCTCTTCTTCAAATCAACCCAAAAGAGTAATAGATGTTGAAAATTTAACACCATCTTCTGCTCCGACTAGGAGTCGGAGGGGTGGTAGACTAAGGAGTCTAGGATCCACTCCTTCGAGAGGCTCTTCTTCTTCTCAGATGGTCTCCCCTCCTTCTGCTCGGTCTCTGGTTTCTCCTAGGGCTAGGGATTCTCGTTCTTTATCTAGAGGTAGAGATGGACATCTTCGTGAACCTAGAGTTGATGAAGTTATCCCCGCTGAGTTTGTATTTACTAGGGATAATCAAGTTCTCATAGATCAGCCTTCTTCCCTTGATAGTGTTGAGAGATATCCAACCCTTATTACGGAAGGTCAGATTTCCCTAGTTCGTAGGGAGTGTTTTTGGAGGTATGATTTCCCTGTCTATATTCCGAATAGTAATCAAAGAATAACGTCTTACAAGACGGGATATTCTTTTGTTTATACGTACCCTTTTACTTTAGGGTTTAGACCTCCCATTGATCCAGTCATAATTGAATTCTGCCATTTTTTCAATATTTGCTTAGGACAAGTTGGTCCGCTTGTGTGGCGAGTTGTCGCATGTCTTAGGCGTTTAGCTTCTTTAGCCTCGGTTCCTTTTACTTTTAGCCATCTTATTCATCTCTACTCTCCTGCCCTATTTCGTCAAGGGGTTTTTACTCTTGCTGCTCGGAGTAAAAGAGTGTTAGTAACCCCTGGAGATGGTAAGGACAGAGGTTGGTACCTTTGGTACGTCGCTGTTCCCACTGCTGGTTTAGTGGGTGAAGAAAATCTTCCATTCCCTGAGAAGTGGAATCGCGCACGTGAGTACATTTTAGTTCACATTTATTTATTTTCTCTTTCTGATTCGATATGTTTTATTTAACACCGTATCTATTTCTTCTTCTTTCAGCAATCATGGGTACTGTTGAGAATGTCTCCGGTATCCGTGATTGGGTATAAAATTATTGTATGTTTCTTCTTTGGAGGAAGGATCTTGGATGTACTTCGCTGGGAAGTACGGTTGGCAAGTGAAGACCCACGGTAAGTGAAGCTTTTGTTTTTACTTTTTCCCTTACTCGAGCCTTTTTTCTTTTTGCTTAACCTTTTTCTTTTTGATAGGATTTTTTGCTCGTGTGGTGTCTGCTTCGTCTGTTCTGAAGATGTATCTGGCCCAAGCCCAAGAGATTATTATTGGTTCATCTTCCTCGTAGAGGAAGGTTGGTGAGTCTCGTTATGTAGAAGAACAAGAAGAAGAGGAGGGTGGTTTGGTGCACAGGTCACGGAGAAGGCGGGTGGTTTCGGATGATGAGTCAACACCCATGACTTTGCCTTCCGTGTCTGTAGTTAGACCCTCTGCCTATGAAGATGCTTCACCTTCTCCTGTTCATGAATCTGTAGATTATTTGTTCCATGAAGGTTTTGACCTTGCCTCTGATGAAGTTCCCTTGGCTACTGTTTTTCCTGCCTCTTTAAGAGAAGCTGTTTCATCTACTCCTCGTGTCTCTTCTGCTCCTTTGGCTATTACGGCTTCTGCTGTTGCTTTGCCCGTGGCTTCCTCAAATTTTCAATCCCCCGTGCCTACTGCTTTGCCCGCAGCTTCTCCAGTTCCTCAACCCTCCGTGCCTGTTACTGCTTCATCTCTTCCTGCTTCCGTGCCTTCCGTTAGGGAAGTAGGGTCTTCCAGCAGGGAGATGCAACATGTAAAAATAGAGGTTCCAGCTGAGGGGAGTCTTTTCAAGAAAACGGGTGAGCCCGAAGTGTGGCTTAAGCCTTTGATAGGCCCCATGGAGAAGGCCAAGCTAGCTAGCCATACTGCTCTTACATGGGCCAATGAGGTCGTGTATACCTCTTTGAAGGTATGGTGCAGTTTATCCCATTCCATTTTCGTATATGAAATTTATCATTTCTAATTAATTTACCGTATCTAATTGATCTGTTTCTTGTAGATCAATCTTATAGGTATGGAGCTCATAAAGAGGATCTCAAATTCAGATCAGGAGACAAAAGAGTTGCGGGCTGATGTTGATAACTTGAAGACATAGTATGACAGTTTTAGGATTGATATGGATGCTCTAGAAGAGGAAAGGAGTACCTTAAAGCGGCAACTGAGAATTATGGCAGCGAAATTGGCAGTGGAGAAGGCTTCTTCAAATCATGCTTATAAGAACAAGAGCATTCTGGAATCTTCATTTGCTGAAAAACTGTCTCGAGCCTCGGAGGAGATTAGGAACTTGAAGGACTTGTTAGGGAAGAAGGAGGAATATTCTGGCGAGCTCGTGCAATCACTCACCCGGACCCAAGAAGAACTTCGTAATGCATTTAGATAGAGTCCAAACTCTGGTGGAGTCGATTGTGCCTTTGAGGGCTGCCCATGAAGGTGCTGAAGCGGAGATGGATGGGCTAAAGGCTGAGCTTCAAGTATGGGCAAAAGATTACGAAGATCTTGAAGAGGCGGTTGTAGTCGATGTGAGATGGGAATATATGAATTCTCGCCTTGACACATTGACGGAAATGAGTCAAGAGGGTTTTGACATTAGTGTTGAAATAGTTAAAATCAAGAAGGCCATGGATAAGGCTCAAGAAGGTCTTAACCTCTCTTCACCTGATGGTGAGACTCCTGCCGCTCATACCTCTTCGTTCCAAGTTACTCCCGTTCCTTCTGCCGATGAAGAAATCAATCCTCCTCCTCATGAAGATTAAAGTGTTGGTTCTCTTTTTTATTTATTTATTGGATTGGTGGTTACCCCTAGCTCCATCGGGGGTAAATTTGGATCTTACTAAGGCCCCTAACTGAAAACTTAGGGGCACCTTATATGTAAAAATTATATGCGGCTAAGTACTAGTTAGTACTTAGTTCTTACTTAGCTGCTTTTTGAATATATGCAAAGTGTGACTTTTCGTTTTGAGCTTCTGTTCCAATCTTAAGTCTTTTGCATGTTTTAATTTTTGAGGTTTTTAGTTTTACCTCTGAACTTTCGCATAAAGATGCTAAAATCACTCGAACCTTTTCATAGTAGGCACGGTGTTTGTACAAAATGTGAGCCTTGTTTGTAGTAAGCTTTATTTAGGAAAGAGGGCCCATTATTTTTTATCGACACTTAATGAAGAATACGTCACAGCTTCATAATGGTGTAATAATGCAATAGAGTGATAGGAATTTTTCACATGCTTAAGAATGCTTCTAAGTAAAGTTTGAACTTCCATGGCATTTTACATGTGTTTGATTTATCGTCTAAAACTCATGTTGCAACTGTTTTCATTTAACAGATATTATATACACTTGTATTTCGTAACTGTTTTTCATAGGTAACAGATTTTTCGAATTAATACAAGGAAACAACTGTTTTTCATTAGTAACAGTTTTCATAATGATTGGGGCTTTTACCCGTAACTGTTTTTGCTAACAACAGTTTTAACAAGTACAAGGGAAATGCTTTTTCATCCGTAACTGTTTTATTTGATAATAGTTTTTAACCAAATATAAGGATTTTGATCTTTCATCCGTAACTGTTTTCTTTGATAACAGTTTTCTATATGAGTACAAAGATTTCGTAACTGTTTTAAATCACAACAGTTTTTGAATGTGTACAATGATGATGATCTTTTACCCCTAACTGTTTTTGCTACAACAATTTTGAATAAATACAGAGATGTGCATTTCTTTCTCGTAGCAAATGCTTTGCCTTTTAACCCGAACATGTTCGAAGATTTTTGATTTAGGCTTTTGAATTTTGAGTTTTTAGTTCCTTCAATTTTGCTCGTATCACTTGACTTGTTGGGTAGATGGATCTTCAAGCTCGAGCTTTGACTTTTCGATAGTCTTCTTTGCTTCGTCTTAGCCTTCCATACTGTATAGTCCCCCAAGTGTTTGAGCTTTTAAGAATGAAATCTCAAGCACTTGATTATTCCTTCCTTGTGGTCCTTTTCCTGAAAAGGAAAAACGTGCGAGACTCGAAGGTATATAGTTTTTTAGATGATGACTGCTTAACCCTTTAAAACGTCCATCAGAAAGTGTAACCCTAGATAGGAAGTTGTGTTATCTCCTCGCGTCTTTGCAGGTATAATATCATCATCTGGGGATGGATTAGCTTTATGCATATCATCTAAAAAAGTTATTGAAATTTTAAATGTTTAAAATAAAACCGAACGTGCGATACCTGATCGGGGGTACTTCTTTTCGTTAGAAGTAGTACTTCTTCAAGTGGATGACATTCCAGCTTGTTGGTAGGATTCTGCTGTCCATGGCTTCCTGTTTGTAGGCGCCCTTACCAGCTATGCCTCAGATTTTGTAGGGTCCTTCCCAATTTGGACTTAGCTTTCCTGCGCTTGCTTCTTTTGTTGATTGAAAGACTTTTTTGATGACGAAGTCCCAAATCTTGAAGTATCTGAGATGAGCTTTTCGGTTGTAGTAACTCTCTATGATTTGTTTTTGAGCTGCCATCCGTATTAATGCTGCTTCCCTTCGGGGTTCGAGCAGGTCCAGATTAGTCCTTAACTCGTCGTTATTTTCCTCATCCGTGGCTGTTATAACCCTTACGCTTGGTTCGCCAATTTCCACGGGTATTAAGGCGTCTGATCCATAGACAAGTGCGAATGGAGTTTCTCTCGTGGCTGTTTTTGATGTTGTTCTGTATGCCCATAATACCGCTGGTAATTCATCATCTAGTCACTTCTTTATATTGTTGATGATGATTTTGTTGACTTAGCTTGACCATTAGCCACGGGATGGTATGGCGTTGAAGTGATCCGTTTGATTTGCCAGCTTTCAAAGAATTCTGTGATTTGAGAGCCTATAAATTGTGGGCCATTATCACACAGGATATCCTTCGGTATCCCAAAGCGGCATATTATGTTTCACCATAGGAAGTTTTTAACTTCCTTTTCCCGCACTTGTTTGAACGCTTCTGCTTCTACCCATTTAGTGAAATAATCAGTAAGCACGAGAAAAACCGTACCTGTCCTTTAGCTTGGGGAAGAGGTCCCACTATGTCCATCCCCCATTTGATGAAGGGACATGGAGATATGATTGGGTGCAATAGTTCTGCTGGTCGATGCATATTATTGGCAAACCTTTGACACCTGTCGCATTTGGATACGAAGTTTTCGGCATCCTGTTCCATCTTAGGCCAATAATACCCGGCTATAATTAGAGTTTTTACTAAGGATCTTGCTCCTGAATGATTTCCACAGTGTCCTTCATGGACTTCTCTCATTACGAACTACATTTGATTAGGTCCGAGGAATTTAGCTAGGGGCCCTCTGAACATCTTGTGATACAAAAAGTTGCGAATAAGACAGTACCGTGCATCTTTGCGGCGAAGCGCTTGAGCTATTTTATTGTCTTCAGGTACGTACCATTCTGCAAAAAATTAAGAATTTCGTTTCTCTAATCCCAGGTTAAATTGTTGAAAGTTACCTCATTTCTGTACTGGTCGATTGCTGAATGGAATAGATGGACGACAATTGCATTGTCTTTATTTGTTACTTTTGTAACTGTTGCGAGGTTTGCTAATGCATCTGCCTCTGCATTTTCCTCTATAGGTATTTGTATTACCTTCCATGTTTTGAACTGTCTTACGAGTTCTCGTGCCCTTTCCAGATATTATTGCATCCGAGTTTCTCGAGCGATGTAAGTCCCCTGCATTTGATTTACTACTAGTTGGGAATCGCTGTTGATTACGATTTGCTCAATTGAGAGTTCTCGTGCTAGTTCTAGGCCTGCAATGACAGCTTCGTACTCTGCTTCATTGTTAGTTATAGGATAAGACTATGCCTAAGCGGACACCTTTTATATTGGAAGAGCCATCACTAAATAGGGTCCAAATACCCGGATTAGCACCGTTAAAGAGTTGTAACTCCTTTTCTACTTCAGGAACAATGTTATTACTGAAGTCAACAACAAAACCAGCTAATATTTGTGACTTAATCGCAGTCCTCGGCTGATATATTATTTCATGCTCACTTAGTTCTATGGCCCACTTGGCTAATCTTCCTGACAGTTCTTGCTTATGCAATATATTCCTTAAATGGTAAGAAGTCACGACAGTGATTGGATGACATTGAAAATAGGGTTGTAATTTTCTAGATGCCATTACTAAGGCTAAAGCTAACTTTTCTAGATGTGGATATCTGGTCTCAGCATATAGTAAAGTTTTACTTACGTAATAAATGGGTGATTGTTTACCTTTGTCTTCTCTTACCAGTACTGCACTTACAACAATTTCTGAGACAACTAGGTAGATGTACAATCTTTCTCCTTCTTTTGGCTTTGACAGAAGCGGAGGTTTTGATAGACAATCCTTCAAATTCTTGAGGGCCTGCTGACATTCTTCAGTCCATTCAGACTGATTTTGCTTTTTGAGAACTAAAAAGAATTTAAAACTTTTTTCGGAAGACTTAGAAATAAATCTTCCCAATGTCTCTATTCTTCCTGTCAATCTTTGAACTTCTTTTTTGTTTGTTAGTATATCAGGTATTTCTTCTATAGCTTTAATTTGAGCGGGATTTACCTCTATTCCTCTGTTTGATACAATGAAACCCAAAAGTTTACCTGATTGTACTCCAAAAGCGCATTTTTCCGGGTTCAACTTCATGTTATACCTGCGTAAAATGTCAAAAGTAAAAGCAAGATGCTTGAAATGGTCTTCCGCTCGTGTTGATTTTACCAACATATCATAAATGTAAACTTCCATCGTTTTTCCCAGATGTTCTTGGAACATTTTAGTTACTAGCCTTTGATAGGTTGCTCTAGCATTTTTTTAAGCCAAAAGGCATGACTTTATAGCAGTAAGTCCCCCTGTTCATAATGAAGGAGGTTTTTTCCTCGTCCAAGGGATCCATTTCAATCTGATTATAACCTGAATATGCATCTAGAAAGCTTAATAATTCATGACCTGCGGTATCATCAATCATTTGATCTATATGCGGTAATGGGAACGAATCTTTGGGGCATGCTTTATTTAAATCAGTATAATCTACACATACCCTCCATTTGCCATTCTTTTTAGGTACCACCACA
>ML277372.1:18368-40559 GCA_005239495.1 Nicotiana undulata
TTTTTTTCTGTTTAACAGGTACGAAGGATGGATCTTCATTTAGTTTATGAGTCATCACTTCGGGTGGAATACCTGTCATATCTAAATGGGACCATGCAAATCAATCTGCGTTAGCTTTTAAATAATCAATTAACGTGCCTTTTCGATCGGGGCTCAGCCTCGTGCCTACATACACCTTCTGTTCAGGTTTTTGTTCAAACAATGGAACAACTTCGAGCTCTTCCATAGTTGTTTTGATGTGTTCATCTTCCTCTAGTTCATGAATGACGTTTGGTCTAGAGTCCATATCTATATGGTCCGATGCATCTCCCGTGGTGAGTGGATCCGTCTTCTCGTGGGTATCTCCTCCCGTACTTGTTTGAACATTTACTTCTTTCCTACCTGTTTGGTTAGTAGTTTTTTCCGTACATGTTTGGCCGGTGACATCTGCTTGAAAGATTTCTCTATCTTCTGGTTCTTCCGTCCCTTTTTGTTATAAAGTGTCACGGAATTTATATTTCTGGAGGTTTGTTGATCACCTCTAATTTTTCTGATTCCCCATTTTGAGGGGAATTTGATTACCTGATGTAAGGTGGATGGTACTGCTTTCATGTCATGTATCCAAGGCCTTCCCATAATCACATTATAAGACATGTCAGTATCAATGACTTGGAATTTGGTGTTCTTAGTTACTCCCTAACGTAAGTGCTAAGTTTGATCTCTCATTTGGTTATCACCGTATAGTTATCAAACCCTGATATGGCTCGAGCCTTTGGGATCACCTGATTTCCCATGAGCATTTCTTCCACGACTCTTAACAAGATGATATTGACTGAACTACCTGGATCAATCAACACTCTCTTAACGTTAGTGTCATGAATGAGTAGGGATATTACCAGGGTATCATTATGGGGAAGCATTAGTCCACCAAAATCTGCGTCGTCAAAGGTTATTTCATCTTTGGTTGGATCTTCTCGAACTTGCTTTCCATGGGTAATTGTGACCTTTGATGCTAATTGGCAAACTATCTCATTTACTACCTCTCCTCCATGTATCACATTGACGATTTGCTTTGGTGAAAGAGGCTTTGGGGGCTCCCGCATGTTCTTCATTTATGCCTGTTTACCTTTATCACTAAACAATTATTTTAAATAGCCCTGTTTTAATAAATTTTCTATTTCACCTTGTACAAATTTGCAATCCGCGATCCTGTGCCCATGATCGTTATGGAACTCACACCAGAAATCTGGGTTCCTTTTATTTGGGTTTGATCGCATCTCTGGCCATTTAACCTTATCTCCCATATTTCTTAATATTGAGACAAGTTCAGGAGTACTAACATTAAAGGTATGATCCCCAATTCGGGCATTACCTCTAGGTCGTTCATCTCGATCCTTTCTGGATTTGGATGAGGTTGAGCCCACGTCTCTTCCTGGTGGTCTATAGTCTGACCTAGTGTTTTCGAACCTGGGACGAATTTCACGTCCCGATGGTCCTAAGTAAGGATCGTACCTGTTTTTACCTGATCTCCTGTCTGATTCAGGACATCTGGATCTGGAATGTTCTTCATCTCTCGAACGAGCAATGATATCTTCTTCTATTCTAAGTTTAGTGCTATACCTGTTATATACATCATTCCACGTTGTAGCTGAGAATTCTCTTAGACTTTGTTTGAGTCTTCTCGTGGCTTCCGAGCTTTTATCATTTAGGTTGCTTGCAAATTCCATGGCTTCCCAATTATCAGGCACCCTGGGCAATTGCATTCTTTCTCGTTGGAATCTGTCTACAAATTCGCGGAGTAGTTCTGTGTCTCCTTGCTTTATTTTGAATATGTCTTCCATTCTCTTCTCAACTTTTTGTGCACCAGAGTATGCTTTTATAAATGAATCTGCAAGCTCAGCAAAAGAGTCAATAGAATTTTCAAGGAGAAGAGAATACCAGGTTAGGGCTCCTTTGGTGAGTGTTTCTCCAAATATTTTGACAAGGACTGATTCAATCTCCTATTTTGTTAAGTCGTTTCCCTTTACTCCAGTGGTAAAGGCGGTCACATGGTCGCGTGGATCGGTTGTTCCATCATTCTTGGGAACGTCAGGCATTTTAAACTTCTTGGGTATAGGCAAGGGCGCTGCGCTTGGCTTCCAAGGTTGTTGAGAATATCTATCAACATCAATGCCCTTGATAATAGGTGGTACTCCATGAATTTTCTCGATTCGATCGTTTTGTTCCTTCATGTGTTTCTGCATGGTTAGCAGTAAATTTTGTAATTTAGAGTTATTAGTCATACCTGGTCTTGCTTCGAGATATTCATTAGGAGTGTTAACCCTTGCCGAGTTTATCAATCCAGATTGAGGATTTTCCCCGGTGACTGTATTGTTTGGAGGTGATGTCAATGATGCAGGTGGTGCTGTTGGTAATCCCCTTGCAAATTCTTGTAAAGCTTGTCCCACATACTCTGCAATCATTTGCTTTATTCGATCTTGTTCTACCGTTTGCTCATTACTATTGCGGTTGTTATCAGATCTTTCTGGGGATGGTTCCCTTGAACCACGGGGGGTTCCTTGAGGTGATGGAACTGGGGTTCCATTCCTTTGCTGGTTGTTGTCGTTGGAGTTCGACAAAGTTTATAGGATATCAATAGAAAGTGAACAAAGATTATTAGTTTCCCGGTAACGGAACCAATTTGTTTAACCAAAGAATTAGATCCTTTGACCAAAAGCTATATTTAGGATAAATGCGGGTCACTGATAATCAAGGAAATGATAAAAGAAACTAAATAGAAAGTAATAATGACACGCTGCAAAGTAAAGTGCGTAGTATTAGAAATTCTCAGATGGGCTATACAAGTTATCTTCCCTTCCTTTATATAGGGGGTTTCTTAAATTAACGTTTGATTCTTGCAATGATCGCTCATTAATGACTAATTATTAAATTAATGAGGCGTTACAAAGGGTACTATAACTGTTGCCTATATGTTACATAACGTATAGGTCATTAATTGAGGATCCCCGAATCTTCCCGTAGCTCTGTCTGGATTCACTCTGACCGTGTCTCTTCCCTGTCTTAATTAAGTTGAGTTTCCCGTGGCTGATGAACTCAAAGGTTTATTGAACCGTGCCTCTTTGTTCTGTACCTCTTTACAGAGTCATATCCAGCTGTCATGTTTTTCTTGAACCACGTAGCTGGCTGAGTTGTCAAGATCCATCTTACGTGTAAGACTCTTTTTTACCAATACACTTGCGCTGGGTGCGGGGTAACCCTACCACAAAGTCCATATTGATCATTTCCCATTTACACATCGGTATTTCCATAAGCTGCGCCAACCCACCGGGCCTTTGATGCTCGGCCTTCACTTGCTGACAATTCAGACACCTAGCCACAAAGTCCTCCACACCTCTCTTCATACCATTCCACCAATAAATTTCATTGAGATTGCGATAGAATTTCGTAGAACCTGGGTGCACAGAATACCTGGAATTATGAGCCTCTGCCATTACACTCTCCAGAAGATTATCCACATCCGGAACACATAGCCTCCCTTGACACTGCAAGACACCGTCATCATTGCCGAGTGAAAGTGCTGACGTCTTGTGATTCAAAATTGCCTCTCTCAACTGTACCAATGCTGAATATCTGAATTGCTTTTCCTTGACTTCCGCTACAAGCGAAGACTCTGCTCCATTACGCACCACGACATTCCCTTCATCTGAGGTCGAAAGATAGACCCCTAGACTGGCCAACCGGTAAACCGCCCGTGCCAAAGGCCTCTGAACGGCTTCCAAATGTGCCAAGCTACCCATGGATTTCCGACTAAGAGCGTCGCTACCACATTCGCTTTTCTTGGATGGTACAAAATATTCATGTCATAATCTTTGAGAAATTCTAACCACCTCCACTGCCTTAAGTTCAACTTCTTCTGCTTGAATAAATACTGAAGACTCTTGTGGTATGTGAACACGTCCACATGGACCCCATAAAGATAATGCCACCAAATTTTCAATGCAAACACCATCGCTGCGAGCGCCAAATCATGCGTCGGATAATTCTTCTCGTGTTTCTTGAGCTTCCTTGAAGCATACACTATTACCTTACCACATTGAATTAATACACACCCCAAACCAACCCTTGAAGCATCACCATACACCACAAATCCTTCTGAACCTTCCGGCAAGGTCAACACTGGCGCCGAAGTCAATCTTGATTTCAATTCCTGAAAGCTCTTTTCACAAGCATCGGACCACTGAAACTTAACTACTTTCTGCGTCAGCTTAGTCAATGGGGAGGCGAGGGTAGAGCATCCCTCCACGAACCTCCGATAATACCCAGCTAGACCCAAGAAAATACGAATCTTTGTTGGGGTCGTTGGTCTAGGCAAATCCTTCACCGCTGCAATCTTTTGGGGATCAACCGAAATCCCTTCCCTGGAAATAACATGGCACAAAAAGGTGACTGATTCTAGCCAAAACTCACATATTGAAAACTTTGCATACAACTGGTGCTGATGAAGAGTCTGCAGAACTGCCCTGAGGTGATTAGCATTATCTTCCCGACTTCGCAAATAAACAAGGATGTCATCAATGAAGAGTATCACGAAGGAGTCAAGAAATGGCTTGAAAACCCGATTCATAAGATCCATAAAAGCTGTTGGGGCCTTGGTTAGCCCAAAAGACATTACCATAATTTCAAAGTGCCCATAATGAGTCCTGAAGGCTGTCTTAGGAATATCCTGCTCCCTGATCTTTAACTGGTGATACCTGGACCGTAAATCAATCTTGGAGAAATACTTAGCACCTTGATATTGGTCGAATAAATCATCTATCCGAGACAATGGGTATTTGTTTTTTATGGTGACCTTGTTGAGCTGCCAATAATCAATACACATACGAAGCGATCCATCCTTCTTTCTGACAAAAAGAACCGGTGCGCCCCAAGGAGACACACTTGGCCGAATGAAACCCTTTTCTAATAGATATTTCAATTGTTCTTTTAACTCTCTCAATTCTGCTGGCGCCATCCTGTAAGGTGGAATAGATATTGGCTGTGTATCTGGTGATACATCAATCCCGAAATCGATCTCTCTATCTAGCGGAATCCCAGGAAGCTCGTTCGGAAATACTTCAAGAAATTCATTCACGACCGGCACGGACTCGGGAGCAGGCACCTCTGAAGTGGTGTCCACAACCCGGACCAGATGATAGATACACCCCTTCCTGATCATCTTAGAGGCCTTAAGATAGGAAATAAACTACCCCTCGGCACAACATCATTCTCTTTCCATTCAATAACTGGTTCATTAGGAAACTCGAGCCTCATAATTCTTGTTCGGCAGTTGAGTTTAGCAAAGCACGAGTAGAGCCAATCCATTCCCATGATAACATCAAAATCCCCCATTCCTAGCTCAATGAGATCGGCCGTAGTATATCTACCACACACCGTGACCACACAATTCCTATAGACTCGTGCGACCGTGATAAAATCACCAACCGGAGTCGACACAGAGAACGACTCAAGAAGTTGTTCGGGTTCTATCCCAAAACTTGAAGCAATAAATGGAGTGGCATATGACAATGAAGACCCGGGATCAATAAGAGTATAAACATCATGCGATTGGACAGTCAGAATACTTGTGACAACATCTGGAGAAGCCTCCGCACTCTGGCGACCACTCAAGGCATAGAATCGACTGGGTCCCCCTTGACCCCGTGCTCTACCCCTAGCTGCACCGCGCCCTGCTGGAGCTGGAGGGCGTGCTGAAGATATAGCGGCCGAAGAACTGGACGACTGAGCAGTACCCCTACCTGTGCCCTGATTTGGCGCACGATAATCTCGCCGAACATGGCCCCTCACTCCGCATCTATAGCATACCGGGATATCCAGGTAATATGGCTTAGAATGGAACCTCCCACACCTAGGACATGGGGCCCTCCGCTGCTGCTGGAACCTCCCACCAGAACGACCCGACTGATGTAACCTCCTGCTGTCTGAACCGGGCCCAAAGCGACCTCCCTACTGATAGTTGTGCCCTGATGGGACGCACTGGCTGAGGACTGAGCATAGGACTAAGATGGACCTGATTACCCTTTCCCCAGGGCTGATCTCCTTCCTCCAACTGAACTCCCGGGGTTGCCCGCTGACCGGACCCTACTACTACTCTCCCTCTCCATTCTTATATTTAATTTCCGAGCCTCCGTAGCCTGAGCGAATCCCACAATCTTCCCATAGTTCATATCTGAGTGCAAAGCAGCTGTAGCAGCCTCATTGACAACCAAGGGACCAAGGCCCTGAACCAACCGGCGAACTCTGGCCTCCATAGTCGGCATCATGTGGGTAGCATACTTGGACAAGCGCACAAACTCCATATGGTACTCCCACACACTCATGTTGCCCTGCTTAAGGACCTTAAACTCTGCAGCACGGGCTGCCCTAGTCTCAGCAGGCAAGAAATGATCCATCAAAGCATCCACAAACTCGTCCCACCTTGCCGGAGGGCTCCCCTCTCCACAGGAACTCTCCCACATCTCGAACCATGAATATGTCGCTCCCTTCAACCTATAGGAAGCTAACTCCACCCCTTCTGTCTCATTAGCCCTCATAACCCGAAGAGTCTTGTACATTTCATCTATAAAATCCCGAGTATCGCCTTTTGGATCGGTGTCTGTGAACTATGGAGGGGCTAATCGCAGAAAGTGGTTGACTCTGGAACCCGAAGAATCCCCTTGCTCGCTAGAGGAAGCAAGGGCATCATGTGATCTTTGGGCCTGGGAGGCCACTAGCTGAGTCAACATCTGAATAGCTCCCCTGAGGTCCCCATCAGAAAAACTGAGACCGGAAGCTGGGACTGAGGAAGGATCAGGAACATCAGCGGGAGGGACTGTGGCACCCTCCGTTGGAGCAGGAATTGGAACAGTGTGGCCTGGAGTGGAAGGGTCAGGCATATTCAGGGTCGGGGAATCATTCTCACCCGCACCGTCAGATAAGGAATTAATGGCCACACTTGGGGTGGAATTGGCCTCTAGGCCGAGTCGAGCTCTCTTCCTTGGTGGCATTTACTGAAAATTGGGACAATACACGAGTTAGATATAGATAACCTCACCTTTCACCACATAGCACGATATAGAATAACAATAAAAGGGTACTTTCCTAAATGTCCATGCAGCCCCCTAATTATAGATGTGGTCGACAACACACCGATAAGAAGGGCTTTACTAGACACGGCTCCGAGACATCCTAGGACACTTTTAAAACCTTAGGCTTTGATACCAAGTTTGTCATGCCCCAAAACCGAGGGACGAGACCGGCGCCTAACCGGATGAACCCAGTCATGCGGACCTAGATTGCCTTTTCTACCCAACGCATTACCCCGTGTTCATAATACACATTGTTCCGTATGAATTAGCCAATTTAGATTCAAAGTACGATTTACCACATAAATTCATTTTCCTCTTTTAACTTTCAACAATCGACGATTCAAAACATACAAGTTACATACAAAATTTTCGGTGCGATCCACAATTACGAGTGAGTACAACTACCGCCCAAAATATACATACATATATATATATATATATATATATATACACAATCGACACAGTGTCTACGGAGCCTCTAAGAGTACTAGGAGTTTTACATAAACTTGCCGGCAACAAGGCCCCGGCTATACCTTTTACAACATAAGAAAAAGAGAATGATATAGTACACACGGACCCGAGAGGAAATGGGGCTCACCAGAACTGCTGGGGAGATGAAGAGGAGGCACCACTAACAGCGGGCTGAGCTACCTGCTATGGAACCACCTACATCCATATAAAAGATGTAGCGCCCCTGGCAAAATGGGCGTTAGTACCGTTGAATGTTACTAGTATGTATGAACAAACTTTACTCTAAGTAAAACCAAACAATACACAGATAGCGGACAGTTAAAGGAACCAACAAATAGTGCATAGATACAGAAGCAAACACAATTGAGAGTTTCACAGATTCTTATTACAACACAATCATATTCCACCCTTATTCCTTCTCAACAATCCACCCTTATTACTTCCTGTTGCGGTGTGCAACCCGATCCCATCGAACAATCACATTTCAGCCTTATTACATTCTGTTGCGGCGTGCAACCCGATCCCACCGTACAATCACATTCCATCCTTATTACTTCTCACATATCACCCTTATTCCTCTTGTTGTGGCGTGCAACCCAATCCCACCGGACAATCACATTTCATAGCAACAATAACAACCCACCATTCAATCACAAGGCTTCACATCATCAAGAGTAAAATTTCATAACAACCAAACAATCATGTTTTCACAATAGTCTTTATCAACCATTAATTCAACCACAAATATTTTCACAGACAAGAACATAGATTCATTACAACCAACAATCCATATGAAATCACGCAAAAATAATCCTTGCCAAACAATAAGTCATATACGATATTGGCATAGTCATTTAGTTCAATTAAATAAATTCACAACTCCTTTTCATCGCTTGCTACTCAGCCCCTAGTACTTAGATACATTCACACATTTGGGTCTGTTACCATTATTTCATACCAACATATTCAAGCATTTAACGAACCTTGCACATGATAGAGTAATCACAAAGAAATCACCTTTCACAATTTCAATTAGCATGGTAATCGACTAAGAAAATCAGAGAATCAAATCTTACACCTTAACACTGCCGGACAATCAATTTTGCATATGCTCAGCAAGAAACTCATACCAAATGCTCGTACACCAACAAGGTGACTCTACAAAGATTAAAGTTAGCCATACATACCTCGAATCAAAATTCCCCTTTAATAGCTATCACAATTAACCGAACCGTCTAGCACCGTCAATATAGTTCACAATGTGACACATTTACCTTAGAATTAGGAATCTTTAATTCATTTGAGAATTTTATCAAACACCATGTAGTCCCTTAGCTTAACTAAACCCTTTTTAGTGAATGATTACTTTAACTAGCTTCCCTTTACTAGGTTAGGGAAGATTATTCACATGCATGCAAGTCTTATCTCTTATTTTCACAGTTAGCTCATGTGTTCTACCCCTTTTTAGCTAAAACTTGAGAATTAAAAGGAAATGGGGTTGGGACTTACCTCTTAGAGTGAAGAAGACGAAGATTACTCGATAGTTTCTGGGCCTAAGCGATATGTGAAAAATTGATTTGGGGAAGATGGCGATATGTGAAAAATTGATTTGGGGAAGATGGGGACTTCTCTCTCTGGAACCTACTCTCACTTCTCTCTATTTTTATTCAAATGCATGCTAAAAATGAAGGGGAGGGGTGTTTTATTAAACTGGGGGTCGGGTGTAAAATTAGAAGTTAAAAGAGCCCCGAAGCAGGAAATGCGGTCAGGAATGCGATCGCATTCCTGCTATGCGGTCCGCATTCCTGTCGCATAGTTGGCCCTCAAGTGGGCCAAAAGGGGAACCAGACTGCCCTGGTATGTGACCATTATGCGGTCCGCATACATGTTATGCGATCGCATAACTCCCTACGCAAGAACCAAGGTGCAAGAATGCGACAACTATGCAGCCCGCATTTTTGAAATGCGATCGCATCTTGGGCCGCATTCTCGAAATACGATCGCATCTTGGGCCGCATAGTGGTCCTCAATTTGGACAGTAGGCTGTCCAGGTATGCGACCACTATGCGGTCCGCATACCTGATCTGCGATCGCATAGTGGACCGCAGATTTGCGCAATTATGGAAAATGTTATCTTTTAAGTCCCGGGGTACTTTTTACTCAAAAGGGTCTGTTTTTAAGAAATTCTACAATTATAACTACACAGGAACCTATTCAGGCATTATTTTAGATATGAAATTTTACGGGTATTTACACTATTATTGTTGTTGTTGTTGTTGTTGTACATAGTTCTTTTATTAAAAACTTTGTAAGCATTACTATGTGGTGAGTAGCCTAAGAAAATTCCTTCATCACTTCTGTCATCAAAATTGCCTAGAGCTTCTTTGCCATTATTGTGCACAAAATATTTGCACCCAAAAGCTCTTAGGTGAGTGATATTGGGCTATTCCCCTCGAAGTAACTCATAGAGAATTTTCTCAAGAATGGGTCCGACCATGCATCTGCTTAGCATGTAACAAGTAGTATTGACTGCCTCAGCCCATAAGCTCTTAGGTAGTCCACTAACAATCAACATAGTCCTCCCTATATCTTCTAGCGTTATATTCTTTCTTTCCACAACACCATTTTGTTTTGGAGTTCTAGGTGAAGAGAAATTATGATCAAGAAATCAAGGAATTTAGAATTTTCAAATTTAGTTCCATGGTATCTTTTTATACTTAAAACATCACAACCCAGTTTCTGTTGGATCATTCTGACAAACACATAGAAAACATCTACAATTTCATCTTTAGATGCCAAAAATGGTGTCCATGTGTACCTAGAAAAGTCACCTGCAATGACAAATACATACCTCTTCCCTCCCCTACTCATGAATCTTATTGGTCCACATAGGTCCATTTAAAGGAGGTCCAGGGGTCTAGAGGTACTGACAACCATTTTAGATTTAAAAGATGACCTTACATGTTTCCATTTGACATAAGCATCATATACCTTGTCTGAGGTGAACTCAACTTTTGGTAGTCCAAGGAACAGGTCCTTTGATGCCAACTTGCTGAGTTGATATAGACTAGCATGTCCCAATCTTCTATACCATTACAATGCGCCATCTTCCACTACACTTAAGTATGTGTGCTCACTCTGATGAAGAGACACAATAGATATTTTGTAGACATTGTTGTGTCTCTTACCTTTAACACAATTTCATCAGTATCAAGCTTAGCGACAGCGCAAATCTTGGAATTGAATTTTACCTCACTTCCTTTATCACACATTTGAGAAATGCTGAGAAGATTATGTTTAAGAACTATTACATAATACATATCTTCTATAGAATGAGAGAGTGGCTTACCAACCTTACCTATACTTGTTTTCTGGACTTTTTTCCCATTTTCAAATGACACACTCCCTCCTTGGAAGGCTATTAGTAAGAGGAAGTTTTACTCTTCTTCAGTCATACGTCTGTCTAGATACCAGTCTTGATTGTTCCCCCTCACTTTAGAATACACCGGACATCACATGTTTTTCTTGTTGACCTTAATCTACTTAGTTTGGACGAGAGGCTTGACTTTTGATTCTTCTTCCTTATTCACATTTTTAGAAAGACCAATATTGTTCTTAAACTGAGCATGAATTAAGGCAGGGCAAGTATCTCAAAAGTTTCTTACCTTTCCACAATGAGTGCCCTTCTTGTTATAAAAAATTCCTACATACTTTGAATCAAATTAAGGTACATGTTTTCTATAGACAATTCCTGATTTGTTAGATATGCACTTTTCATTCAGCCAATTTAATGCATCTGAGGATCTATGCCACTTGCTTAGCTCAGATAGTTCATATTTATCTTTTTCTAGGTTATCTTTAACCTCTTTTAATTCCTTTTCAAGATTATCTTGCAGATCACTCATTTTTCCTTTACCATGTGTATCAGGTGACTTCTCATATTTAGAAGTGAGATCAAGAACCTGGTTCTTAAGGTCTTTGACCTGCTCTTCAAGATCAACTTTGTCAGATTCAAGTTCTTTGAGGTCAAGTTTAACACATGAAATGTTGCTCATTAACTTGATCATTTCCAGCACTCATCTTGTCCATCTCATTCATCATGGTTACAATTATGGCCATCAACTGTTTTTTTGACATAGCATGAATGTTTTATTTCAAGTTAGAGATACTTACTTGATTTGTTTCATCTTTAGTCTCCGAATCACTCATGGCCATCATCTCTATGAGTTCTTCTTCTATTTGGCATTCTTCAATTGCCATTAGCGCCACTTCAAAATTTTTATCTCCAAAACCAGCTTCCAACATCCTCCATATATCATGAGCAGAAATGCAAGAGGACACCTTATAGTGAATATTTTTGGGCAAACTTCTGTAGAGCAGGTCCTTTGCTTTAGTATTTTTCCGGATTACTTGACGATCTTCATCATCATAATCCTCTTCTCTCTTGTTACATTTGTTTCCTTCACTATCCACTTTGGTAGGGATGATTGGTGCATGACTGACAATTAGCCATAGATGAAAGTCAGTTGGCCTGAAGGAACGTTTCCATATGCATCTTTCATTCATTATTGTGATGTCCATCAAATAGAGGAGGTCTTCCAATGTGTATTCTAAGTTGTAGCGGAGGTTCATTCTCCACTGTCTAATGTGCATCAATTGCATCATACAGACTTATGGCCTCATCCTCATTATCTTCCTTTTTATCACTTCCTCTATCTTCATATGCTGCTAGAAAGGCCTACTTCATTGCTTCAATGAATCCTTTGCCTAGGATTTTTCCTTTGTTTGGACCCTTCTCTTTCAGTTTTTCCCATTTCTCTTTTTTAGCTTTTTCTTTCTTCCACTCAATTTCCCACACTGGGCACTCTTTGACCATGTGGTCTAGCTTGTTACACTTGTAGCACCCATCATAAATGGCTTTGTCGATGTGCTTAGGCTTACTACTGTTCTCTCTCTTAGATACATTTTTGAATTCGTCATGAACTTCTTGAATTTAGCAAACATTGCTAGGTCAAGATCATCACTGTCAGATTCATCTTCTTCAGATGCCTTAAGAACCAAGGCCTTCTCCCTCCTTGGTTCTTCCTTGCATATTTCTATCTTTCTCATCTCATGAGTCTTTAAGTTTCCAACCAACTCATCGAGTGAGATCTTATCCAACACTTTTGCTTCTTGAATAGCTGTGACTTGTGATTCTCATTAAGCTGGAAGAATTCATAGAACTTTGCTAACCAACTCTTATGAAGTAAATACCTTTCCAAGTGATTTCATTTCATTTTTTATTATAGTAAACCTAGTCATCATCTCCTGGATGGGCTCAGACTCCTACACGGAGAAGAGCTCATAGTTCCTCATAAGCAATTCAGTTCTTGATCTCTTCACTTGGTTTGTTCCTTCTTGAGAAGTTTGAAGTGCATTCTAGATCTTGTTTGCATTAGAGCAAGATGATATCCTGTTGTACTCATCAGAACCAAGTCCACAGATAAGGATTTTCTTAGCCTTTGCATTCTTCTTCATCATTATGAAATCTTCTACTACAAATTCAGAGATGTCTTTGGGAACATTTTCATTTTTCCCATTTTATTTAGAGGAGTTACTGGACTTTGATTCACTATGGTCCATTTTAATAGTCTTGAGTCGTTAGGAAATCTTCCGTTCTTGCTTTTCACTAGCTGTAGTATTTTCAAATGAACAAGGGTGGTCTAGTAGTTGACTGTCCTTCATTAATTCTACGCAGAGCAGTCATTTTGCTTCCATGATCTCACTAGGTGTTAACTATGTGTGATAGAACCTGCTGTGATACTAATTGTTAGTTTGAGTGCCTTTATGAATTAAAAAAGAACGTGGTTCGTTACCTTACTCCATAAGCGTAAGTAAACTTAAACACAAAAGTAGACACATCAATTTTTATGTGAAAAATCACCCGGCTCAAAAGGTGAAAAACCACGACCCACCACGTATGATTTTAGCTTCAACTTCACTAGAATAATGCGTTAAATGTATCGATTACAAATCTGTAACTCAATACTCTCTAGTTCTCCTACTTTAACTATTTGACTTACAAGTTACTCTAACTTGACAAATCTAACACCCACTTTAACTCACCGATTGTATATAACACTTTGATTACAACTCGATTTCCTAAAACACATTTACTAGACTGACTGAAGAAGAACACACAAATGGTACTCGACTTGTGTATAGAAAAAGCTGTTCTTCAATTGATGTGTAAAATGATAATCTCAGCAGTCTAAAAAGATAGTATTTAAATTGCCTGGACTACGAGATCTATTAAGAGTCCTATGCGTAGTCAGCTTCTTGTTTGATAGGACTCCTACTGCTCCAAGGACTCCTTAATTCTTGGGACTCTTATCTCTTGCTTATGCATACATATCTTCTTAGACAACAACCTTATCATATTTAGCGGTCCTCTTCCAACGAATTTGGATTTGAATAACTTTGAGATAAAGTTACTATCTTGCTAGACCGTGCAATCATCAACCTTAAGGAGTTGGTTCTTAGAGTAGTTAAGCAGCAACGTTGAGTACCTGGTTCTTAGAGCATTTTCTCTGAACAAACTTTGTTAATCATCAAAACCTCAATACTGAATATAGAACATATTAGATAAATAGATGGTGAGGTGTTTGGTCCGACTGACAATTTTTAACTAACAATACATCATAGGCTATACTATCCAATACAAAATGAAAGATGACTTATTAAGAGTACAATTAGAACATTGTATAAAATCCTCCATTGACATAATTAAAATTTTCTTGTTTACGAAATCAAAATATTCAAGTTCATCATTTACCTAAATATAGAAAATAAAGCCAGTATATACTAATTTGTGAGAAGTTAGATCCGATGTTGAAACTCAATTCCGAGCAACCCGACATGATCCAGTAAACAAAAACCAAAAGTCTGTTCGGATCAACCCGGTTAAAGAAGCTAGATCATGTTTGTGACTTAATCCCTTTGTCATTCTCATATAATAAACACACATGCATGCATATAACTTAAGAAAAAAGTATTTATTTAGGTAAATGACAATTACTACCCATTGTTAGTTTCCTCTACCAAAGAAAAATACAAGTCATCACGTGAAGGCATTATTAATCATGAAAATTTAGGCGTAGAAATACTTTATGTGTCTATCCTTCCAAAGAAGGAGAAGATAAAACAGGTGAAAATGGGAAAAGAAGCAAGTAAGGGCGTGGCCTAGTAATTACTAAAATGAGATGAAAATCACGAGGTCTTAGATTTACTCAAGTTCTGGTGAACGGAGTATCAAATACGTGTATCGGTGAAAGATAATAAATATTTTGTAAAATTAATTAAGATACGCATAAGCTAGTCTGGACACCACAATTATAGAAAAAGTTGGAATTCAAGATTAGATATTAGGAAATCCATCACCTACCTTATTGTAACTATTAGTCACTGTATATGAAGGCTTCTTTTGAACGTTTATCATTAAATCAAAGCACATTGCATCACATCAATCTTACTAAAATCATTGTTTGTATAAGCAAGCTACTTTTCTTTCTTTCTCTTTCTCATATTCTAATAAAGAAGCGTATTACTCTGCATTCAATACTGTTTAATCAAATCCTTTTATGTTTTAGAAAGAAATTTTTTGTAGATTACTCAAAAAGAAATATTTTATTATTTGATCCATGTCCCGGCATAAGAAGTCTAACAGGAGCAATCGCATAGATTTTGATCAGTCTGACTCTAATTCGAGAATTTGCTTACATCTGTTTCATGCTTGATGTTGAAAACGAAATCAAATTCTGAGCATGGATGCTTTAGAGGTAAAGAAAGATTGGCTCAAAATTCTTGGTTAATAGGGGTCAATAAGTAGGGGGAAAACGTAAATTATGAGGGTTTTAATAGTTTGCCTATAAGTATTTCCTTCTTTTTAAAACTTGAAAAAATTGCATGGCTCAATTTCAATTTTATTTCAAACATGCACATAGTTAAGCATGTGTGGTCTCTGTCCTGATTTTACTCTAACTTTCACTATACGCACAAGTGCAAGGGAAAAAAAGAAGTCATATCATTGTTTCAGTGGCATTTGTTTTTGAAGTTTTAGTAGTACTTCTTTATGTCTTGCTCAATAAAGTTCATAAGTTTTAACACGCATTGTACCCTATTGTCAATGTTTTTTTTGGTGAGGTCAATATTATAAGAGAAAACGTTTCAAAAAAAGGAAGAAGAAGAGAAAATGCCCGTGAACATGAACATTGTCAATATTAATAACAAAGTTTTACACACATTATTTTTAGCATAACTACATTGCTTGTTAAGATCGATATTAAATTAAGGTAATTTTGTAATATCATGAGCTCACAATTTGTAACATATGTGAAAATTACTTTGCATGCCTCTTGATAGCTCCTCTATACTTTATACGATACCAGTGTAAGGCCTAATTTTGTAGCTTGATGTTTAGTTTTATATGGAAAGATTAGTGTGTGAGCGCTTGCTTATTTAACTAGTTGAGTAAATCCCCTATTTTTATCTCTTTCCTTTCATTCATTATACATCACTACCATAAATTAATGGATAGCTCGATTCATAGGTAACATTATAAAGAGAACCACACTCATCGAACCATGAACTTAAAGGTTCAATATAATTTAGTATTTCCCCTCGAATCCTATATATTATGCATCTGCGAAAGAAAATGTCATAAAATTTAAATATATTTATAGATATATTTCTAAATCACTCTCTCAACTCAAAATTCACAATATTAAAAACTCTTGAATGACATAAAAGTTCATCCCATAAATATAAGAAGGCATATAAATTAAAACTCTAATATAGTTGTTTGTGGTGAAATTATTTGGTACGACTGGGACAATAGATAAAGAAGGATCTTTACTAATCTATGGAAGCACGCACTAGTCTTAATCGAAACGTCAAATAAATTTGTAAACATGTGACTTCTAAGTTCAAATCGAATTGATAAGCCTAAGTACTAAGTAGGTGGGAAGTAAATTAAATATTATTGACTAGTATTATGCTTGCATTATTAGGATTAGCCCTTAGATTTGCCTTGCTTTCAATGCACAATTATTCTCTCGTAATTGCGCACTCAATGTCTCCTAAAAGAGATGTCTTAATGCTATCTGTCCTTGGAGACAGAGATTAAGTTAATATTAAGACCTAAGATTCTAAATGATTAAAAATTAATTAGGACATAGGAAGAAGTAGTTGATGTTTGCTCACAAGGGCTATAAATTATTGAAAGACTTTAGAAGATAGGGAGTGGGGCTTGTTGATGATGCTAATTTCTTGAGCCAACAGAATCCTGATAGTGACTCTCACAATCATAGAAAGATAGAATAGGCATCTAAGATAGCTGTGATTGAAGACATGACTCAGATATGTGGGCATCCATTTGACTAAGACATTCGAGCAATCTCACTTAAAGTTGCGTCTCCTCCCTACCATGTTGAATTATTAAAAGAAGAATTTTTTTTTTTGTGGAGGGGCAGTGGCGGATCCAGGATAGGCTGTCTATATTATACTACCTTGAAGTGAGGTTCTTTCCCGAATCCGTGGTAAATACGACGGAACGTTTCGTACAACGAGTTGCTTTTGGGGTTGATGAAACACTTTTGGCATGAAATATTTTGGTAGAAGAAATAATTACACTTTTTAACGATGATGATACTGTAAGAGATTAGGAGCAAATGAAATTGCTCTACTAAGTTTTAATTATTTGGTTCCCTTATTTGTAAATATCCTTTAAATTTAATCCAACTTTCAAATGAGAAAACAAGAAGAAAAGAAGAAGAATAAAGAGCGGTAACAATTTGACAAAAAAAAAAAAAAAAAAAAGTAACAATTANATTTAAAAAAAAAAAAAAAAAAAAAAAAGGTAACAATTGAATGATGTCTGAAAAGAAAACCATAGAAATTAAATATACTTATGTCATAAGGTTCTTGTATATTCCCCCCAACTACCAACCATGAAATGTCTAGGCTTTCCCATAATATTCTAAGTGTCACTTATATAGATGTCCCCAAAACAAACGTCTTTTCATGTCATGCAATTGCAATTAAATGTACTTTGTTTATCTATAGAACTCTTTACAGAAGGGATTGCACATGGGCAGTATGACTATAAGGTGAATGGTATGCTGCACTTTGATTTCCACACATATTTTTATTAGAATTAGAATTGAATATTATTCTTCTTTTTTTTTTTCTTTTCTGAAACAACTTCCACATTGAAGATTATAGACCTACGCTTGCATAGGTAATTAATTATGTAACGATCCGGCCGGTCATTTTGAGAGTTAGAGCTCCAATCCCCTATTAACTGCTTTCCCCGTACCTATTTCTACTATCGTGTCTTGCCAGGAGGGTTCGTTTTGGTTTTCGGAATGAATTGAGACAATTAGTCTCTTAATTGGAATCTTAAGTTGACAAAAGTCGATCGGATGTTGACTTGTGTGTAACGACCTCGGATTAGAATTTTTGATGGTTCCGTTAGCTCCGTTAGGTGATTTTGGATTTAGGAGCGCGTCCAGAATGTGTTTTGGAGGTCCGTAGTAGAATGGGCTTGAATTAGCGAAAGTTGAAATTTTGGCGAATTTCGTCGGCAGTGAAAATTTTGATATCGGGTTCGGAATGGAATTCCGAAAGTTGGAATAGGTTCGTAGTGTCGTTTTTGTCTCGTGTGTAAAATTTGAGGTCATTCGGACGAGATTTGATATGTTTCAACGCCGTTTGTAGAATTTAGAAATTTCAAAGTTCATTAGGCTTGAATCCGTGTGTAATTCGTATTTTTGATGTTGTTTGATGTGATTTGAAGGCTCGAGTAAGTTCGTATGGTGTTTTAGGATTGGTTGGTATGTTTGGTTGAGGTCCCGGGGGCCTCGGGTGAGTTTCGGGTTCTTAACGGGTGAAAATTTGGACTTAGAAGAATTTATGATGTAGTTGGTTTCTGGTGTTTTCGCACATGCGGTGGGGAAACCGCAGGTGCGGGGCCACATTTGCGGATGATGAAGCGCAGAAGAGGATCTGGAAGGAGTGGTCTGGGGTCGTAGGTGTGAGGTGAGTTCCGCATTTGCGTTGCCCGCAGATGCGCGTGAGGGATCGCAGGAGCAGTCGAGGACGCAGAAGCGGGCATAGGTCCGCAGATGCGCACACGCAGGTGAAACCTCTTTGATTGCAGAAGCGGACGGTGAGTTTTAAGTGAAAATCCGCACCCGCGAGGGTAATCCTGCAGTTGCGGGACCGCATATGCGATTCTAGCTTCGCAGAAGCGAAATCACTAGGCAGAAAAAGGGAAATATTTCATCAATCTATTGTTGTATTCTTCATCTAATTAAGGAATTTTAGTGAGGAAGTTGGGAAAATGGGGGAAAAGTCCCCCAACCGAATTTCTGAGTTTTGAGTGGGATTTAGGCGTTGAATTTGGATAATATTTGTACGAGTGAGCTCGTGAGTGAATGAGTGTTCATAGTTGGTAACTTTTACCCGATTCCAAGACGTGGGCCTGAGGAGGCTTTTTGAGCAATTTTCCAATCTCTTGCTTTAACATTGATTCCGCTTGCTAGATTGGTTTCTTGCTGTTATATTTATGTTATGTAATTGGTTTTGGCAAGATTTGGGCCATTCAGAGTCGGATACTCGTGGGAAAAGCATTATTTCAGGTTGATTTGAGCTTGGTTCGAGGTAAGTGGCTTGCTAACCTTGTGTGGGGGAATCCCCTTAGGATTGGTACTATTGTTGATATATGAGCGACGTGTACGTGAGGTGACGAGTACGTACACGGGATATTTGTTTGTAAAACCTGATTTTCACTAAATAGTAACATGTTTTTCCTCTTATTTGAACTTATTAGCATGTGTAGTATCCAATTAGACTAGGAAATCATGCCTACTTGCCTTAGCTGTTTTACTTGAACTACGTGCAGCTTGTTTGGTGATTTTTACCTGTTTTTCCTTAACTTTACTTAGGTTGAATTGTAAGATTTCGTGCCTTAACTATTGAATTCTATTGTTTGGCTGCATATTTATTTTGGGACTACGAAATGGTATTCTGGGAGATCCCCCTGTACTACATATTTACTTTGGGACTACAGAACGGTATTTCGGAAGATTTCCTCTGTCTTGCATATTTACTTTGGGACTACAGAACGGTATTCCGAGAGATCCCCCTGTACATTTACGTTTGGGACTACGAGACAGTACCTCGAGAGATCCCCTGTTGTATTGTTGTGTACTGAGCTGTTGTTTTTCTATGATTTCTTCCTTGTTACATTTAAGCCTTTATTACTGCGATATTTCCTTTTGCTTTGCCTTATTTTATATGTATGTGTATATATATATATTTATATATATATGTGTGTGTGTGTGTAGGGCCCTGACCTGACCTCGTCACTACTCGACCAAGGTTAGGCTTGGCACTTACTAGGTACCATTGTGGTGTACTCACACCCTTTCCTGCACATGTTTTTCGTGTGCAGATCCAGGTACATCTTACCCGCCTCATCATTAGTGCAGTCGCTACAGCTTACTGGATACTTCAAGGTACATCTGCCTGCGCTTGCAGTTCCTCGGAGTCTCCCTCTGTCCCTTATGTTGTTTTCCCTCCTTTATTTCCTTTAGACACTATGTATAGAAAACAATTAGACAATTTCGTAGAGCTTGTGACTCGTTGTCGTGCCACTTTTTTAACTCCTCCTTTCGGATCGGTCAGGGTTCTTGACATTATTGGGACAACTCGTTTCCTTTTGGGAAAGGGGTACGCAAGGAATCGAGAGTCGCCACCTAACGAATTAAGGTGCGTTAGGGCACCTACTAAGGGTCATTTACAAACATAGATTTGGATAACCAGAGATATGGTAAGGGATTGAAATTAATCCAAGGGGAAGGTGTTACACACCCCTCAGAGTCCACAATTGTGGTTCCCGGCCAAACAACTTTGTGAATTTAAACAAGTAGCAGATAGGCAATTAAAGTTTAAACAAGGAAGGGGTTTGGAAAAAGTTCGCAGTCTAAGCACACCTGTGAAAACACATTTGAAATATTAAAGCCTAAGGATAAGGTTTTTGAAAGATTTATAGTCTAGACACATATGTAAAGGATATGGGGAATCCTATGTTTTTTATATCCTATAGGATCACATCGGTACAATTCCCGGTAATCACTCCTCAGAAGAGGGGCTACACGTGGTATTAGCGCACCAGTCATCATATCCATATCTACCATTTCCCACCCCTTAGCGGTTAAGCGAATTGTAATTAACGACCTCTATTGCGTGCTGTTACCCGTCCCTTCTTAATGGTCATGGAGGCATTTGGACCTCTACCTATAGGCAGTTCTAGACAGACCCCTATGGTTTAAATGAGAAAATACTAAGGCGACAAGCAACAACACATAGGATTGTAGCAAATACAGTAGGAAAGAGCAAATAAGAGGCTCAAGTTTACCTCCGCAGATAATGCACGTAAACAACATGACTCATACACAAATAAAGGTAATATTATTAAACAGTATCCTAAGGCATGATGTCTAGGTGAGAATCAGGACATAAGAAGCATGCAGACTCAGTTTTATAAATTCAGAAGCAGAGCCTTAATTAGTTTGCCTACTAATTTTTTAAGTCTGTTAAGCATTAAGAAACTAACACAAAGAGGTAGTTTCCAGTTTTAGCAGTTTTAATCACCTAAGGCTTGCCTAGGCGTGGGACATTGTACAATAGTTACCAGAATTATTAAGGGAAAAAATGTGATGACCCAAAAGGTCATTCCGTATAAGTTTAACTAAATCTATATTCCGAGGCCCTGAAGCCTCCGTTTATCTCACCTCGATGTGTGTAAGCATCCCGGGGACGTAGTCGGGGGAGCCTTTATGTGGAAAACTGACAAAATATTGAATTTATGATAATTAATTGAATAAAGTTAATTTTTGTCAATATTTTTGGTAAACGAACCTGGACCCGTGATTTGACGGCCCCGAAGGGTCTGTAGGAAAATATGGGACTTGGGCGTATGCCCGGAATCGAATTCCGAGGTCCCGAGTCCGAGAAATGAATTTTTAAAGAAAATTGTTTTTCTTAAAAATATAGAGGCTTTTGAAAATGAAATTTGATGTGAGACTGGTGTTATCGGGCCCGTATTATGGTTTTGGAGCCCGGAACAGGTTCAATATGGTTATTATGTGTTATCTGCGTAATTTGGTAAGAAACGGACTTAGTTTGACGTGATTCGGACTAAAAATGGGAATTTTGAAAGTTATGAAGTTTTGAGAAAATTTTATAAATTTTGACACTTAATTCAGTGTTTATGATGTTATTTTGGTGTTTTGCTTACTCGAATAAGTCCGTAGGATGTTTTTGAGGTTGTGTGTATAGTTGGTTTTGAGCCTCGAGGGCTCGGGTGAGTTTCGGGTAGGTGTCGGAGTGCAAAAAGCCTTAGAAAATCTGGTGTAAATGCTGTCATATGGTATCCAGGGATTTACCCTATGCGAACGCACTCAAAGGGGTGCGAACGCACAAGGTTATAGAGGTCAGGGAATTTTTAGTCAGTGCGAACGCACCACACATGATGCGAACGCGGAGTGCATTTTAGCAAAGCCATGCGAACGCA
>ML277372.1:40702-51117 GCA_005239495.1 Nicotiana undulata
GGGGGAGGGGGGAGGGGGTGCGAACGCATAGGCCTGGGGGGGTGAACTGGGGGCTGGGTATCAAATACCCCGTGCGAACGCAGCCCCACAACCGCGAACGCACATGCTTGTGAAACTTAAACCTCCGCGAACGCAGCCTGGGGCCCGCGAACGCGGAGAGTAAATTTTTGCCCAAGTAATTAATACCTAAAAAAAATAGTTACGGGATTTTCTCCCAAATTTCACAACCCTCCTTCTTCCCCCTCCCCATAGGCGATTTTGATGAGCTTTTCCACCGTAGCTTCATAGGTAAGTGATCTTAACTCCATTTTCTTCCATTTTCATCCACAATTAATAGATTCTAGGCCTAAAATCATGGAATTTAAGGGTAGAAATTGGGGTTTTGCGTAGAATTAAGGCTTTTTGAATTTTAGGGAATTAGACCTCGTTTTGGGGTCAAATTTCAAAACAATATATATACTCGGGCTCGTGGGTGAATGGCTAATCGGGTTCTGGTCCGAACCTCGTGTTTTGACCAAGCGGGCTCGGGGTCGAATTTTGGAATTTTTGGAAGAATGTTGGGAACTCTATAATTAGGCTTGGGAATTGTATTGTTTAGCTTTTATTGATATTATTGAGTCTATTATGTCTAGATACGATTGTTTCGGAGTCTAGTTCGAGAGGAAAGCGATGTTAGAGGCTTGATTGGCATTCTTGGAGCCGAGGTAAGTGTTTGGCTTAACTTTAGCTTGAGGGAATAGGTCTTGAGTCGTATGTGCTACTTGTTTTTATCATGTTCAATGTATAGGTGAGGTGAAGAGTACCTATATATTGTTTGTCAAGCATGCCCGTGAGTCGGTTTGATGTATTACATGTGTTTCTTCGGTATTCATTGCGTTATGAAGTAGATTTCATTTTGGAAGTTATTCAACTGTTGACAATACTTGATAAAGGACATGTGATAAGTTGTTTCCAGTTGAGGATTGTTTTTATTAAGTTATATACTTGGATGAGATTGGTTATAACCGAGTCCCTTGCCGGGTTATTATGAATCATGTCTCCTACTTTTGATTTCCTTGCCAAGCTATTATTTTGTTATTTTTTGGGTGAGGAAGAGTGTAAAGCACGACGGGTGATGCCATGTATTCATTTCATTCATTGCATTGTGAGGAAGAGAGTAAAAGCACGAAGGGTGATGCCGTGCCATGATTTTACATTTAAAAGCACGAAGGAACATGTCGTGCCCTTTTATTTATTTATTGAATTGTGAGGACGAGAGTAAAAGCACGAAGGGTGATGCCGTGTACTTGTTTTGGTAAGGATGAGAGTAAAGCAAGAAGGGCGATGCCGTGTATATATTTGTTTGTGTTGTTACTTCCTGTTGACTTTACTCTTCTATATTGTTGCCTTACTTGGTGATTCATTACTGTTCTCACTTGTTTTCCCCATTATTTGTCCCCTGTATTGCCGTACTTAATTGTTTATTTCCTGTTATTCCTTGTTATACATTGCAGAACTGTACATGTAACTTGTTATTGTCGTGTCTAGCCTCGTCACTACTTCGTCGAGGTTAGGCTCGGCACTTACTCAGTACATGGGGTCAGTTGTACTGATGCTACACGTGCATTTCTTTATGTTGTGCAAATTACGGAGCCGGACCCAGTGGACACTGATAGAGGGAGTATTCTTCAGTCCACACAGGCGCACCGAGGTAGTCCCGCAGACGTTCGTGGGCCTTGGCGTCACCATCTATCTTTTACTTTATGTCTTATTTGTATTTCCAGAGAGTTGTACTTGTTCATTTCAGACTCTTGTTGTAGAAATCTTAGACTGTCCGTGAGATTTTGTGACACCAGTTCTGGGGGTTCATGTACGGAAATTTCGTAATATTTATTACATTAAGTTGGTAACTCGTAGCTTCCGCATCCTTATTTAATTGTTCATATTTATTGTTTTTCTTTTTTATTGATGTCTTTAAATAAAGAAAAATAGTAAAGTTAACCAAAACGTTGGCATGTCTAGCGGGTTCAATGTTAGACTCCATCACGGCTTGAAGGTGGGATTTCGGGTCGTGACAAGTTAGTATCAGATCTCTAGGTTGCTTAGGTCTCACAAATCACGGACTAACTTGGTAGAGTCTGAGGGATCGATACAGAGAGGTCTGTACTTATCCCCAGAGGCTGCAAAGTTAGGAAAAACTTCACATTTCTTCCTCTCCGTCGTGCGATTTGAATTCTAAATGCTAATTGAGTTTCTATTCTATTCTCTCGCAGATGGAGAGAACGCGTGCTTCCTCATCTACCGATCAACAACCTGATCCTCCTGTTGCAGCTCCTACGAGGGGCCGAGGATGAGGTCGAGGCCGTGCTAGAGGCCAAGGCAGGGGCAGGGTTCAGCCCAGAGCAATAGCCCCAGAAGAGGACCCACAAGTAGACTTTGCCGGTGAGGTTCTTGCTCAGACGGTTCCAGTTGGACTAGCTCAGGTCCCAGAGGGGTTCATTGCCACCCCAGTTCTTCAGGATGCTCTTGTCCTCCTAGTGGGACTTATGGAGGGCGTGGCTCAGGCCGGTCTTCTTCCTACTTCACCAGCCGTCTCTCAGGCTGGGGGAGGGACCCAGACTCCTGCTACCCGCACACCAGAGCAGCGAGCTCCTCAGTTCCAGACTCCGGCACCTCAGACAGTCGGAGTAGCTCAACCGGGTATTGTGGCACCGGTAGAGGAGGGAGAAGCTATGTCAGCAGATGCTCTATGGAGACTAGATCGGTTCACCAAGTTATTCCCTACTACTTTTACTGGTGCACCATCAGAGGATCCCTAGGATTACTTGGACAATTGTTATGAGATTCTTCGGAACATGGGCATCGTGGAGACCAATGGGGTTGATTTTTCTACATTTCGTCTTTCTGGTACCGCCAAGACTTGGTGGAGAGACTATTGCTTGACCAGACCAGCTGGGTCTGCGCCTTTGACTTGGGCTCAGTTCTCCGAGTTGTTCTTGGGGAAGTTTTTCCCCGTTACTCAGAGAGAGGACTATCGGAGGCAGTTTGAGCACCTCGAGCAGGGATCTATGATTGTTACTCAGTACGAGACTAGGTTCATTACTCTGGCCCGACATGCTATCATGATACTCCCCACGGATCGAGAGAGAGTGAGGAGGTTTATTGAGGGTTTGGCTCAGCCGATTAGACTCCAGATGGCCAGAGAGTCAGGTACTGATATTTCATTCCAGGAGGCGGCCAATGTGGCCAGGCGTATTGAGATGGTTTTGTCACAGGGCAGTGGTCAGGGGTCTGACAAGAGACCTCGTCATTTCGGTCGATTCAGTGGAGCCTCATCTGGAGGCAGATATTCTTTCGGCAGAGGTCATCCTCCTAGACCATACTAGTCGGCACTTCAGGTATCCCGCGGTGCACCACCAGCTCCTATCAGTGCACTGCCGCTTCAGAGCTTCCAGGGTGGTTATCCAGGTCGACAGGTTCAGTTCCAGGGTCAGCAGCCTCAGCAACAGAGGTCTTGTTATTCTTGTGGTGTTTCAGAGCACATTTCCAGGTATTTTCCCCGAGCTTCTGGTAGTTCTCAGTATTAGGGTTCCCGTGCCATGATTCCCGCACCAGGTGTACCCCCACCCCCTCAGCCAGCTAGGGGTGGAGGACGAGGTGCCAGAGGTGGGGGTCAGACTCATAGAGGTGGAGTACATGCCACGAGAGGTAGAGGTCATCTCATAGACCAAGTTGGAGGGGCTCCGCCCCGATGCTATGCTATTCTGGCCAGGCATGAGGATGAGGCCTCCGATGCAGTTATTACAGGTATGGTTTCAGTTTGCAACAGAGATGCTTCGGTTTTATTCGATCCATGTTCTACATTCTCCTATGTGTCTTCATATTTTGCCCCTTATCTGAGTATGCCTCGTGATTCCCTGAGTACTTCTGTATATGTGTCTACACCGGTGGGTCATTCTATTGTGGTAGATCGATTCTACCATTCATGCTTAGTGGCTATTGGTGGTCTGGAGACTCAGGTAGATCTTTTGCTCCTTGATATGGTTGACTTTGATGTTATTTTGGGGATGTATTGGCTATCTCCCTATCATGCTATTCTGGACTGTCATGCCAAGACGGTGTCCTTGGCCTTGCCAGTAGTACCTCGCTTGGATTGGAGAGGGACTCCTAGTCATTCTTCTGGTAGAGTTATTTCATATATGAAGGCTCAGGGCATGGTGGAGAAGGGTTGTTTGGCCTATGTTCGTGATTCTAGTGCTGAGGTTCCTTCTATGGAGTCTGTGCCCGTGGTTCGTGAGTTTCTAGAGGTATTCCTTGCTGACCTACCGGGTATGCCACCCGATAGGGATATTGATTTTTGTATTGAGGTAGCACCGGGCACTCAGCCTATTTCTACTCCGCCGTACCGTATGGCCCTGCTAGAGTTGCAAGATTTGTTGGATAAATGCTTCATTAGGCCTAGTGTTTCTTCTTGGGGTGCCCCAGTGTTGTTTGTTAAGAATAAAGATGGCTCAATGAGGATGTGTATTGACTACCGGCAATTGAACAAGGTTACTATCAAGAATAAGTATCCTTTGCCGAGGATTGATGATCTATTTGACCAACTTCAGGGTGCTGCAGTGTTTTCCAAGATAGACTTGAGATCTGGTTACCATCAGCTGAGGATTAGGGCATCTGATATCCCTAAGACAACCTTTCGCACTCGGTACGTGCATTATGAGTTCTTGGTGATGTCATTTCGGTTGACAAATGCCCCCGCTGCTTTTATGGAGTTGATGAACTGAGTGTTTAGGACCTATTTGGACTCGTTTGTTATAGTCTTCATTGATGATATTTTGATTTACTCCCATAGCCGAGAGGAGCATGAGAAGCACCTTCGAGTCGTCCTCCAGACTCTGAGGGATAGTTAGTTGTATGCCAAAATTTCCAAGTGTGAGTTCTGGTTGAATTCGATAGCATTTTTGGATCATGTGGTGTCGGCAGAGGGTATTCAGGTGGACGCCAAGAAGATTTCAGCAGTAAGAGATTGACCTAGGCCCACTTCAACTGCAGAGATTCAGAGTTTCTTGGGATCAGCATGTTATTATCGCCGATTTGTGGAGGGCTTTTCATCTATCGCCGCCCCGATGAACAGGTTGACTCAGAAGGGTGCCCAGTTTAGGTGGTCTGATGAGTGTGAGGCAAGCTTTCAGAAGCTCAAGACAGCCTTGACCACGGCACCGGTGTTAGTTTTGCCCACAGGTTCAGGGCCTTATACCGTGTATTGGAATGCTTCACGGGTTGGACTTGGTGCAGTGTTGATGCAGGATGACATGTTTATAGCTTATGCTTCACGTCAGTTGAAGGTTCATAAGAAGAACTATCCCGTCCATGATTTGGAGTTAGAAGCTATTGTTCATGCATTGAAGATTTGGAGGCATTATCTGTATGGGGTGCCATGTGAGGTGTTCACGGATCATAAGAGTTTGCAGTATGTGTTCAAGCAGAAAGAGTTGAATACGAGGCAGAGGAAATGGTTAAAGCTGTTGAAGGATTATGACTTTACCATCTTATATCATCCGAGGAAGGTCAATGTGATGGCCGATGCTTTGATCCGGAAGTCAGCCAGCATGGGTAGTCTTGCCTATCTATCAGTCGGAGAGCGACCGTTTGCGTAGGATGTTCAGGCTTTGGCCAACCAGTTTATGAGATTGGAGGTTTCCGAGACTAGCAATTTTTTGGCCCATATTGTGGCCCGTTCTTAATTGTATGACCGTGTTCGGGCCAGGCAGTATGATGATCGTCATTTATGTGTTCTTAGAGATACGGTCCGGCACGGAGGTGCCAAGCAGGTCACAGTTGATGATGAGGGAGTTCTGAGGATGCATGGTCGTATTTGTGTACCAGATTTTGATGGTATTCGTGAGTTGATATTGTAGGAGGCCCATAGTTCCCGGTATTCCATTCATCGGGGCAACGGAAAGATGTACCAGGACTTGCGGCAACATTATTGGTGGCAGAGGATGAATAAGGATATTGTAGCCTATGTAGCTCGGTGCTTGAACTGTCAGCATGTTAAGTACGAGCACCAGAGACCGGTGGTTTGATGCAGCAGATTGAGCTTCCCGAGTGGAACTGGGAGAGTATTACCATGGATTTCGTAGTTGGGCTCCCACGGACTCAGAGGATGTTTGATGCGGTGTGCGTCATTGTGGATAGGCTGACCAAATCAGCGCACTTCATTCCTGTATCAGTTTCGTATTCTTCAGAGAAGTTGGCAAAGATCTATTTGAGAGAGATTGTTCGATTGCATGGTGTGCCCGTATCCATTATATCTGATCGAGGTACTTAGTTTACCTCCCATTTTTGGAGAATATTTCAGCGTGAGTTGGGCATACGAGTTGATTTGAGCACAACGTTTCATCCTTAGACGGACGGACATTCCGAGCGTACCATTCAGATTTTGGAGGATATGTTGCGGGCATGTGTCATTGATTTTGGAGGAACATGG
Organism: Nicotiana undulata; assembly: GCA_005239495.1. Lineage (NCBI taxonomy): Eukaryota > Viridiplantae > Streptophyta > Magnoliopsida > Solanales > Solanaceae > Nicotiana > Nicotiana undulata. Next base: position 47,172 of record ML277372.1, read on the forward strand.
GATCAGTTCTTGCCCTTAGCTGAGTTTGCCTACAACAACAGTTATCAGTCGAGCATTCAGATGGCTCCGTATGAGGCGTTGTATGGTAGGCGGTGTCGGTCGCCAGTTGGGTGGTTTGAGCCGCGAGAGGCTAGATTGTTGGGTTCTGAAAGGTGAAGATCATTCATGATAGAATCCGTACAACCCAGTCTAGGCAGAAGAGTTATGCGGATCGCAGAGTTCGAGATTTGGCATTTATGATAGGAGACCGGGTATTTCTTCAGGTGTTTCCCATGAAGGGCGTGATGAGGTTCAGAAAGAAGGGCAAGTTGATCCCTAGGTACGTTGGTCCATTTGAGATTCTGGATAAGGTAGGGGAGGTGTCCTATAGGCTTGCGTTGCCACCGAGTTTATCAGCCGTGCATCCAGTGTTTCATGTATCCATGCTTCGAAGGTACATTTCCGACCTATCTCATGTGCTTGACTTTAGTGGTGTCCAGTTGGACAAGGATTTGTCTTATGAGGAGGAGTCGGTAGCCATATTAGCTCAACAGGTTCGTCAGTTGAGATCGAAGAGTTATCCTTCGGTTCATGTTCAATGGAGAGGTAAGCCTGTTGAGGCAGCTACCTGGGAGTCCGAGTCCGTTATGCGGAGCCGATATCCCCACCTTTTCCCCGATTCAGGTACCTTTCTATGTCCGTTCGAGGATGAACGTTTGTTTTAGAGGTGGAGATTGTGATGACCCAATAGGTCATCCCGTATAATTTTAACGAAATCTATGTTCCGAGGCCCTGAAAGCCTCTGTTTATCTCACCTCGATGTGCGTGCGCAGCTCGGGCGCGTAGCTGGGGAGCCTTTATGTGGAAAACTGACAAAATATTTAATTTATGATAATTAATTGAATAAAGTTGACTTTGGTCAACATTTTTGGTTAACGGGCCCGTGATTTGACGGTCCCGGAGGGTCCGTAGGAAAATATGGGACTTGGGCGTATGCCTGGAATCGAATTCCGAGGTCCCGAGTCCGAGAAATGAATTTTTAAAGAAAATTGTTTTTCTGAAAAATATAGAGGCTTTTGAAAATGAAATTTGATGTGAAACTGGTGTTATCGGGCCTTATTATGGTTCCGGAGCCCGGAACAGATTTAAAATGGTTATTATGTGTTATCTGTGAAATTTGGTAAGAAACGGACTTAGTTTGAAGTTTTGAGAAAATTGTATAAATCTTGAGGCTTAATTCAGTGTTTATGATGTTATTCTGGTGTTTTGATTACTCGAATAAGTTCGTAGGATGTTTTTGAGGTTGTGTGTATAGTTGGTTTTGAGCCCCGAGGGCTCGTATGAGTTTCGGGTAGGTATCGGAGTGTAAAAAGCCTTAGAAAATCTGGTGTAAATGCTGTCATTTGGTGTCCAGGGATTTACCCTATGCGAACGCACTCAAAGGGGTGCGAACGCACATGTTAATAGAGGTTAGGGCATTTTTAGTCAGTGCGAACGCACCACATAGGATGCGAACGCGGAGTGCATTTTAGCAAAGCCATGCGAACGCACGGGGAGGGGGGAGGGGTGCGAACGCATAGGCCTGGGGGGGGGGACTGGGTATCAAATACCCTGTGCGAACGCGGCCCCACAACCGCGAACGCATAGGCCTGTGAAACTTAAACCTCCTCGAACGCAGCCTGGGGCCCACGAACGCGGAGAGTAAATTTTTGCCCAAGTAATTAATACCTAAAATAGAATAGTTACGGGATTTTCTCCAAAATTTCACAACCCTCCTTCTTCCCCACACCCCATAGGCGATTTGAAGAGATTTTCCACCGTATTATAGGTAAGTGATCTTAACTCCATTTTCTTCCATTTTCATCCACAATTAATAGATTCTAGGCCTAAAATCATGGAATTTAGGGGTATAAATTAAGTTTTTGCGTAGAATTAGGGCTTTTTGAATTTTTGGGAATTAGACCTCGTTTTGGGTCAGATTTCAAAACAATATATATACTCGGGCTCGTGGGGGAATGGGTGATCGGGTTTTGGTCCGAACCTCGTGTTTTGACCAAGCGGGCCCAGGGTCGAATTTTGAAATTTTTGGAAGAATGTTGGGAATTCTATAATTAGGCTTGGGAATTGTATTGTTTAGCCTTTGTTGATATTATTGAGTCGATTATGTCTAGATACGATCGTTTCGGAGTTGAGTTCGAGAGGAAAATAGGTGTTAGAGGCTTGATTGGCATTCTTGGAGCTGAGGTAACTGTTTGGCCTAACTTTAGCTTGAGGGAATAGGTGTTGAGTCGTATGTGCTACTTGTTTTTATCATTTTCAATGTATAGGTGAGGTGAGGAGTACCTATATATTGTTTGTCAAGCATGCCGGTGAGTCGGTTTGATGTATTACATGTGTTTCTTCGGTATTCAATGCGTTATGGAGTAGATTTCATTTTGGAAGTTATTCAATTGTTTTTAATACTTGATAAAGGACATGTGATAAGTGTTTTCCAGTTGGAGATTGTTTTTATTAAGTTATATACTTGGATGAGATTTGTTATAGCTGAGTCCCTTGCCGGGACGGTAGTATTTCGGTTGTTCTTTCCCTTGCCGGGTTATTATGAATCATGTCTCCTGCTGTTGATTTTCTTGCCAAGCTGTTATTTTGTTATTGTTTGGGTGAGGAAGAGTATAAAGCACGAAGGGTGATGCCGTGTATTCATTTCATTCATTGCAATTTGAGGAAGAGAGTAAAAGCACGAAGGGTGATGCCGTGCCATGATTTTACATTTAAAAGCACGAAGGAACATGCCGTGCCCTTTTATCTATTTATTGCATTGTGAGGACGAGAGTAAAAGCACGAAGGGTGATGTCATGTACTTATTTTGGTAAGGATGAGCGCAAAGCACGAAGGGTGATGCCGTGTATATATTTGTTTGTGTTGTTACTTCCTGTTGGCTTTACTCTTCTATATTGTTGCCTTGCTCGGTGATTCATTACGTTTCTCCCTTGTTTTCTCCATTATTTGTCCCCTGTCTTGCCGTACTTAAATTTTTATTTCCTGTTATTCCTTGTTATACATTGTAGAACTGTACAGGTAACTTGTTATTGTCGTGTCTAGCCTCGTCACTACTTCGCCGAGGTTAGGCTCGGCACTTACTCAATACATGGGGTCGGTTGTACTGATGCTACACTTGCACTTCTTTATGTTGTGCAGATTACGGTTCCGGACCCAGTGGACACTGATAGATGGAGTATCCTTCAGTCCACACAGGCGACACCGAGGTAGTCCCGCAGACGTTCGTGGGCCTTGGCGTCACCATCTATCTTTTCCTTTCTGTATTATTTGTATTTCCAGACAGTTGTACTTGTTCATTTCAAACTCTTGTTGTAGAAATGTCAGACTGCCCGTGAGATTTTATGACACCAGTTCTGGGGGTTTATGTACGGAAATTTCATAATATTTATTACATTAAGTTGGTAACTCGTAGCTTCCGCATCCTTATTTAATTGTTCATATTTATTGTTTTTCCTTTTTATTGATGTCTTAAAATAAAGAAAAATAGTAAAGTTAACCAAAGCGTTAGCTTGTCTAGCTGGTTCAACGTTAGACGTCATCACGGTCTGAAGGTGGGATTTCGGGTCATGACAAAAACCGTTATAAATAGTTTTACCTAAACATGATGTTCTACGTGTTAAAGGATACAAAATTATTACAAGTTTGTTAAGGGAACAGGGTGAGACTATTTTATATCTTTCTTATGCATTGATAATTTAACTAAGTGTGATTGAGTGAGTATGTATGAAGTCCTGAAACATGATATCTAGTATGCATACACAGAATGCAGAGTGACTTGCATGCAAAATTCCTAGGCAGAGTTTTAGATACACAACATGATTGCAGAGTTTCCTAAGGGGTAGGATGTGAGACCCCATGTGTTTTTTTTTCTCTCTTCTCTTACGTAATATACGTAACGTGGCGTGGT
>MDKH01038211.1:0-33161 GCA_005239495.1 Nicotiana undulata
ACGGTTGGCTAGCCTGGTTCCACGACAGGCGCCATCACAACCCGGAAATGGGTCGTGACACTTCTAACCTATTTAGATCAAATTCCATGATTCCAATCTTAATTTCCACCTTTAATTTCGAAATTTGTGGGTAGAAAATGGAAAAAATTGGAAGAACTTCATAGACCAAATTATTGAGTTTTGATTGGGTGTTTGACCTCCAATGTGAGAGATTCTTATATGGGTAGACCTTTGAGTGAATGGGGGTTCGAAAAATGTATTTTTTACCCGATTCCGAGACGTGGGCTTTGGGATTTTTCGAGAAAATTTCCTAATTTCGCTTATTAGCTTAGAAATAATTAGCTATTTTGTTCCCTTGAAGTGATATTTACATTATGCAATCGAATTGAATAGATTTGGGCCACCCGGAGTCGGATACTCGTGGCAAGAGCGTGTGGTATTGAGTTGATTAGCGCAGTCAAGGTAAGTGACTTGCCTAACTCTGTGTTGGGGATTTCCCTTAGGCATTTTTATACTGATTTTACTATGTGGACACCGTGTACGTGAGGTGACAAGTGCGTACATGGGTAATGGTTGCTAAATTCCCACTTTTCCTTCCATGAGATAACTCATTTCATTCCTATATTACTGCTTCATGTTATAACTGATTAGTTAGAATAGGAATGACCATGCCTTCCTGTTATCACTTGAATTCCCTATACTTGCTACTATTTACTCCATGCTTAGGTAATTTTACCTTATTCTTGTCTATTGTTTTCTTGAATTATTTAATTAAGCTGTATCTGATAGGATTCTGCATCTCATATTTAACTTGGGACTACAGACCGAGATCCGGGAGCTTTTTCTCTATACTGCATTGCATATTTAAATTGGGACTACGGACTGAGATCCGGGAGCTTTCCCCCTGTACTGCATAGCATATTTAAATTGGGACTACGGACTGAGATCCGGGAGCTTTCCCCCATGTACTACATTGTATTTGCTGTTGAGATATATGTTGTGCTGAGCTGAGGGCTTTTCTTTATTATTTCTTTCAGTTTTCCTTTAAATTTTGCTTATTTTAGCTATTTATATGTCACTGTTCAGACTTATAGCTGTCTTATTTTCAAACTCAGTAGAGCCTTAATCTGACCTCGTCACTACTTGACTAGGGTTATGTAACGACCCGGTCCGTCGCTAGGTAAAAAACATGCATTATAATTGTCGTTATTGACTTGTTATAGATTGGTTATACTGTATTTGATGTATTAGAGTTGATAGGCTTGAAATCGAATGGTTGTAGTGAGAGTTCAGTCAATTAGCCTTTAAAAAAAGCCTTAAAATGGGAAAAGTTAATTGAGAGTTGACTTATTGGTAAACGATCGTGGAATGCGGATTTTATGGTTCGAATAGCTTCGTTAGGTGATTTGGGACTTAGGAGTGTGTCCAGAATATTTTTGTGATGTGCGGTGTAGAATTAGGCTTGAATTTGCGAAAGTTAGTTTTTGGTCATTTTCGGTCGGCAGTGGAAAATAGGCTATCGGGGTCGGAATGGAATTCCAAAAATTGTACAAGTTCGTAATGTTATTTTGGACTTGTCTGCAAAATTTCAAGTCAATCGGAGTTGATTTGGATAATTTCGGCATCATTGGTGGATTTTAGGAATATCAAAGTTCTTAGGCTTGAATCCGATGTGAATTTTGTGTTTTGATGGTAGTTTTGGTGTTTTGGGAGTGAAACTAAGTTTGAATGATCATATGTGATGTGTTGGTATGTTTGGTTGAGGTACCGAGGGGCTCGGGATTGATTTCGGATGGTTAACGGGAATTTCAAAAGTTGGAAATTGCAGCAAAAAGCTGCTGGTGTGAAATCACAGAGATTTCCGCACCTGCGGATGTTTGATCGCAGGTGCGGGCCCGCAGAAGCGGGCAGGGGGTCGCAGGTGCGGTCGCGCAGGTGCGGTTAAGTGAGTCACAGGTGCGGAAATACCTGGGCAATTAAATAATTAAACCCTTCCGCGACTTAAACCTTCTTTTCACCATTTTTGTACGGACAAAGAGCTTTTGGGAATGATTTTGAAGAGGGAAATCCTTGTTCTTAATAGAGGTAAGTATTTTGATCATTAAAAATCGATTATGGATAATTATAGAACATAAAACTAGTGTAAATCCATGGAAAATCAGTAGATAAATTGGGTTTTAGGGCTTGAGATTATGAGACCTTTAATGGTCGATTTGAGGGGCCAAACGGACTCCGATTTTGATGTTCTTTATATGTACGGACTCGTGAGAGGATGAAGAACACTTTTGTATAAAAAATTCTGATTTTCAAGACGCGAGCCCGGGGGTCGGGTTTTGACCGGTTTCGAAATTTTGAGTTAAATTCGATATTTTTCAATTGGAATTCGTTCCTCAAGCATATATTGATGATAAAAATCTGAACTTGGTAAATTTGGAGCCTTCAGAGGTTGATTCGAGAGGCAAGTGCATTGTGTAATAATTTCGGGCTAGTTTTGAGGTAAGTAATGTCTTGAAATCCTGTCCTGAGGGTATGAAACCTTAGACTATGCACTCTTCACGGGTTTTGGAATACAAAGATTGAAACTTGGGAAATATATTCCCTACTTAGGCAACTATTGAGTTGCGAAACCAATTTTTAAACCTTTGCTTAATTAGTATTTATATATTATGATATGTTTTGGGCTGTAAGCCGTGTTTGGGGCCTACTGCCAATCTGTTTACCCCTTGGGGGACTGTTTTACTATGTTTCCTCCCTTGATATGTTGTGAATTACGCTCAGTCTTTTCCTGATAAATTTGTTTGACACTCAGAGTATTTTGATACTATTTATTGAAAAATGAAACGTTGTTTTGGGTCGAGAACCCGGTATGTTTATGGCTTAAGGGCAAATTGAGAGTGTCTGACTGAGTGAGGCTTTCAGGCCTATATTGTGAGGAGGCTTCCAGGCTTATGAGAGAGGTGAGGAGGCTTCCAGGCCTTATGAGTGATGTGAGGAGGCTTCCAGGCCTTATGAGAGAGGTGAGATGGCTTCCAGGCCTTATGAGAGAGGTGAGAAGGCTTCCAAGCCTTATGAGAGAGGTGAGAAGGCTTCCAAGCCTTATGTTATTATTGCGCTTGGGCTGTAGGAGCCCCTCCGAAGTCTGTAACACACCCCCAGCGAGCGCCGATACCGATTGAATGATGATGATTGCCCGCGGGGCTGATACTGAGTGATTGAGGGAATGCCTGAGGGCATCTGTTCTGAGAAATGATTTTGGCCTGAAGGGCAGTTTCATGATGATTTTACTATTTCTTCGAACTATGATTTACTTCGTTTTCAAACTGAGTTTTACTAAGGATTTCATTGAGATATATCGATATTTACTTGTTCTCAAAGGTTTTCTAGAAACTGATTTCGAACTTATGAAATTGCTGAATACTACTTGGTGACTTGATGTTTTACTGGTTGTTGTGAAATGTTGTATCTGTTTGTGTGCTTTATATTTCTAAGACTGTGATTTCTTTTCATTACTACTGAGTTGGCGTACTCATAAAGACTCCATGTGCCTCTGTGCACAGATTCAGGTGACCGTCTGGAGCAGTAGCAGTTTTTGCTGGTTCGTTAGCGGATTTCACGGGATTTCGAGGTAGTTGTCCAGTGTACACAGCTTCTCCACTTCCCTTCCTTATTATGTTTTTGGCAATTGATTCAGAGATATATATTATAATATTTTTAGCAGAGTTAGGCTTATTCATTCTTAGATGCTCATGACTATTGACTCCAGTTCTGGGAGGTTGTTTAGAGTTGTTTAGTTCATGGTTGGGGGCGTTAGACTTAAATAATTTATTTCTTTATTATGACTGTTGTTTATTTTTATATTGTGAACTATTATAATTGAACAAATGCGTAGTAAATTGATGGTTGGCTAGCCTAGTTCCACGATAGGCGCCATCACGGCCTGTTAGGATTTGGGGTCGTGACAGGTTAGGCTTGGCAATTACTGAGTACTGAATGTGGAGTACTCACGCCCTTTCCTGCGCATGTTTTCCCCATGTGCAGATCCACGTACCAGTACACAGCGTTTTGGCTAGGGGTACTACAGCAGTTGTTAGGAGACCGCGAGGTAATTCTGCAGCGTTCGTAGAATCCCACGTGTCCCCATCTACTCTACTACAGACTTAGGAGATATACATATACACTTTTTCTTTGTTCCGTTGTATAGAGTTATAGTCGAATAGAGCTTGTGATTTGTGACATTCCGGGTTTTGGGAAAGTAAAAGATGTAGATGTCGAGCGGCTAAATTTTATAGTATTACTTCATCTTTACTGTTTTGTTATTATTTGTCTTATTTTTCTGCAATATAGGCTTACCTAGTCGTAGAGACTAGGTGCCGTCACGAGATCGTTCAGAGGGTAAATTTCGGGTCGTGACAAGTTGGTATCAAAGCGTCTAGGTTCATAGGAGTCACAAGTCACAAGCCGATTTATTAGAGTCTCGCGGATCGGTGCGGAGATGTCCGTATCGATCTTCGAGAGGCTATGTAACTGTTAAGAACAATCATATTCTTTGGAATTTTGTATCGTGCTAGTTACTGTCATCAAAATTCTTAAACTCTATTCTATTCTTGCTTACTGATGGTTCGTACTCGTACCGGACGTACTGATGACCAGGCACCCGAGCCCCTATCCAGAGCCGTCAAAGGCAGGGGTCGGGGCAGAGGACGAGCACGCGGTGCAGCCCGAGCACCGGCGAGAGCAGAGGCAAAGGATCCCCCAGCAGCCACAGTTGGAGGGGCACATGAGGTCCCTACTATTACTCCAACCCTCCAGGAGACATTGGCTCAGTTAATGAGTGCCTTCAGTACTCTGTCTCAGGCGGGATTACTTCCGATAGCCCCAGCTACATCCCAAGCCAGGGGAGGGACACAGACTCCTGCAGCTCGTACTCCTTAGCAGAGGTTTCATATTGGGCAGGTTCCAGAGTATATTTCTATGCCCCCAGCGGCTCCAGCTCAGCTTGAGACTAGGATAGCTGTTCTTGAGGCAGAGCAGCTCCTACTCGAGAGGTACAAGAAGTACCACCCACCTGAGTTCAGCGGACTAGCTTCAGATGACGCCCTGGGTTTTCTTAATGAGTGTCATCGTATTCTCCGTACCATGGGTATTATGGAAATGAGTGGGGTTTTTTCACTGCTTTCCAGCTGAGGGGAGCAGCCTATCAGTGGTGGCGTGCTTTTGAGCTGGGTAGTCCGGACAAGGCAGCTTCACTTACTTGGGCTCAGTTCTCAGAGATGTTCCTACTTGAGTTTGTCCCTCAAAGCCTCAGGTATGCCTGGCGTGCATAGTTTGAGAAGCTACACCAGGGTGCTATGACTATGTCGGAGTATGTAGTCTGTTACAGCGATTTGGCTTGTCATGCACCAGCTTTGGTTGCCACTGTCAGAGAGAGGGTTCGACGCTTTATTGAGGGACTCCACCCCAGTATCCAGACTAGTATGGCCAGGGAGATGGAGACAGACATCACTTACCAGCAAGCCATGAGTATTGCTCGGAGGATTGAGAGTATGTTGGCCCGGGACAGGGAGGAGAGAGAGGCCAAGAGGTCTCGAGAGACTGGTCACTTTTCAGGAGCTCGTGCACCTGCAACACGCTATGGTAGGGGTTTTGTGAGTTGCCCCATTCATTCAGCTCTTCTAGCAGCCAGTGGTATTCCGGCTCCTTCTAGACCTCAGGAGCCTTACTATGCACCACCAGTGTCTCAGGTGCCTTCAGCTCGAGGTGCTATCACTGGCCAGTCCAGCAGGTCAGTTCAGAGTCAACAGCAGCCGCCACGTCCTCCGAGGGGTTGTTTTGGGTGTGGCGACCCTCGTCATGTGATCATAGATTGCCCCAAAGATAGGAGGGGTGCACCACCTCAGACTTATCAGGTTCCACGCCTTCCACTAGGCCCTCCAGCTATTCTTCCAGCCCCAACTGCTATCCCACCATCTCAGGCAGCTCGAGGTCGCCCTATAGGGGGAGGCAAGGCCAGGTACTATGCCCTTCCAGCCCGATCTGAGGCCATTGCTTTAGATTCAGTCATTACAGGTATGGTTCCCGTTTGTCATAGGGATGCATCGGTATTATTTGACCCAGGCTCTACATATTTGTTTGTGTCTTCTTATTTTGCTTCACATTTAGGGATACCTCGGGATTCTTTGAGTTCCCCCGTTTATGTTTCTACTCCTGTGGGAGATTCTCTTGTTGTGGACCGCGTATATTGGTCGTGTTTGATAGTTATCAGTGGTTTTGAGACCAGGGCTGATTTATTATTACTCAGTATGGTAGATTTTGATATTATATTGGGTATGGACTGGTTGTCTTCCTACTATGCTATTCTTTATTGTCACGCCAAGACCGTGACGCTGGCTATGCCAGGATTACCGAGGTTAGAGTGGAGAGGTTCCTTAGAGTACACTCCCCGCCGAGTCATTTCTTTTCTTAAGGCTCAATGGATGGTTGAAAAGGGGTGTGATGCATTTTGGCTTATGTGAGAGATGTTAGTGCTGAGACCCCTACAATAGAGTCCGTCCCCGTTGTTAGGGACTATCCTAATGTTTTTCCAGCTGATCTTCGAGGTATGCCGCCCGACAGAGATATTGATTTCGGCATTGACTTATTTCCGGGCACTCAGCCCATTTCCTTTCTTCCCTATCGCATGGCTCCTCCTGAGTTGAAGGAGTTGAAGGAGCAATTACAGGAGTTGCGTGAAAAGGGATTCATCAGGCCCGGTGTATCACGTTGGGGTGCTCTGGTATTATTTGTGAAGAAAAAAGATGGTTCGATGCGTATGTGTATTGACTACCGGCAGCTGAATAAGGTGACAGTGAAGAACAGGTACCCATTGCCCCCCATTGATTATTTATTTGACTAGTTACAGGGTGCTAGGGTGTTCTCCAAGATTGATATTCGTTCGGGCTATCATCAGTTGAAGATTCGGGAGCCTGATATCCCGAAGATTGCCTTCAAGACCAGATATGGCCACTATGAGTTCCTTGTTTTGTCATTTGGACTGACCAGTGCCCCAGCAGCCTTCATGCACCTGATGCACAGCGTATTTCAGTCGTATCTTGATACTTTCATCATCGTGTTCATTGACGACATTCTGGTATATTCTCGGTCCCAGGAGGACCATGAGCAGCATTTGAGGATGGTACTTCAGACATTGAGGGAGAAGAAATTATATGCCAAATTTTCTAAGTGTGAATGTTGGCTTGATTCTGTGGCATTCTTAGGCCGTGTGGTATCTTTGGATGGGATCAAGGTAGACCTGAAGAAGGTGGAGGCGGTGCAGAGTTATCCTAGACCATCTTCAGCTACTGAGATCCGCAGTTTCCTCGGTTTGGCTGGGTAATATCGCCGCTTTGTGGAGGGATTTTCATCCATTTCAGCGCCCATGACCAGATTGACTCAGAAGGGTGCACCTTTTATATGGACCGAGGAGTGCTAGGAGAGATTTCAGAAGCTCAAGATAGCCCTGACTACAGCTCCAGTGTTAGTATTACCCACAGGTACAGGGTCCTATATGGTCTATTATGATGCTTCGAGGATTGGCCTAGGAGTACTGTTGATGCAGGACGGTAGGGTGATTGCCTACGCGTCTAGACAGTTGAAGGTGCACGAGAAGAACTACCATGTTCATGATCTAGAGTTGGCAGCGATTGTTCACGCGCTGAAGATATGGCGTCATTATTTATATGGTGTTCCCTGTGAGATATTCACGGATCACCGGAGTTTGCAGCATATAATCAGGCAGAAGTATATTAATTTGCGCTAACGTATGTGGTTGTAGCTATTCAAGGATTATGACATCACTATATTATACCACCCGTGGAAGGACAATGTGGTGGCCGACGCCTTGAGTCGCCGGGCGGAGAGTTTGGGTAGTTTGGCATATCTTTGTGCAGCTGATAGGCCCTTAGCCTTGGATGTTCAGTCCTTAGCCAGTCAGTTCGTGAGCCTGGATCTTTCTGAGCCCTTTCGGGTATTTGCTTGCGTTGTTGCTTGATCTTCTCTTTATGACCGCATTCGAGAGCGCCAGTATGAGGATCCCAACCTTCGGGCTCTTCAGGATAGAGTTCGACAGGGTGATGCCAGGGATGTGACCATAGGTGCTGACGGTGTCATGAGGATGCAGGGCCGGATTTGTGTGCCCAAGGTAGATGGACTTCGGGAGTTGATTCTTGAGGAGGCCCATAGCTCGCGGTATTCCATCCATCCGGGTACCGCGAAGATGTACCAGGATCTGAGACAGCACTATTGGTGGCGAAGGATGAAGAAGGATATAGCGGAGTTTGTAGCCAAGTGTCTCAATTATCATCAAGTCAAATGTGAGCATCAGAGAGCGGGAGGATTACTTTAGCAGATTAAGCTTCCAGAGTGGAAGTGGGAGCGGATCACCATGGACTTCGTGGTTGGACTTCCTCGGACCTTGGGGAAGCATGATGCTATTTGGGTGATTTCGGACCGCCTGACCAAATCGGCCCATTTCATTCCAGTGTTGACTACATATTCTTCTGAGAGGTTGGCCCAGATCTACATTCAGGAGATAGTCCGGTTGCACGGGGTGCCAGTGTCCATTATATCACATTGAGTTCCTCAGTTCACCTCGCACTATCCTAACGCACAGGTCTGGGTTTGCAAGGTTCACGATTGCAATCATGGTTTCGCGATCGCATAGCACGAATTCCAGGCGCGTGTCCCTTAACTCTCCGAGATCGCGACTAATTGTACACGATCGCATAAGGCAAACATCTGGGCAGTCTTTTAAAAAAACCCAATTCCGAGGGTTTATGTTATTTTCACCATTTTTGATTTTCGGAGCTCGGGTAGCGATTTTTGAGGTCTTTTGCACCTGGGTGATTTGGGTAAGTGATTTCTAACCTATTTAGATCAAATTCCATGATTCCAAATCTTAATTTCCACCTTTAATTTCGAAATTTGTGGGTAGAAACTGCGAAAAATGGGAAGAACTTCATAGACCAAATTATTGAGTTTTGATTGTGTGTTTGACCTCCGATTTGAGAGATTCTTATATGGGTAGACTCGTGAGTGAATGGGGGTTCGGAAAATGTACTTTTTACCCAATTCCGAGACGTGGGCCCGGGGGACTTTTTGGGCAATTTCCTAATTTCGCGTATTAGCTTAGAAATAATTAGCTACTTTGTTCCCTTGAAGTGATATTTACATTATGCAATCGAATTGAATAAATTTGGGCCACCCGGAGTCGGATACTCGTGGCAAGAGCATGGTATTGAGTTGATTAGCGCAGTCAAGGTAAGTGGCTTGCCTAACTTTGTGTTGGGGATTTCCCTTAGCCATTTTTATACTGATTTTACTATGTGGACGCCGTGTACATGAGGTGACGAGTGCGTACACGGGTCATGGTTGCTAAATTCCCGCTTTTCCTTCCATGACATAACTTATTTCATTCCTATATTACTGCTTCATGTTATAACTGATTAGTTAGCATAGGAATGAGCATGCCTACCTGTTATCACTTGAATTCCCCGTACTTGCTACTATTTGCTCCATGCTTAGGTAGTTTTACCTTATTCTTGCCTATTGTTTTCTTGAATTGTTTAATTAAGCCGTATCCAATAGGATTCTGCATCTCATATTTAAATTGGGACTACGGACCGAGATCCGGGAGCTTTTCCCCTGTACTGCATTGCATATTTAAATTGGGACTACGGACTGATATCCGGGAGCTTTTCCCCTGTACTGCATAGCATATTTAAATTGGGACTACGGACTGAGATCCGGGAGCTTTTCCCCTGTACTGCATTGCATTTGCTGTCAAGATATATGTTGTGCTGAGCCGAGGGCTTTTCTTTATTATTTCTTTCAGTTTTCCTTTAAGTTTTGCTTATTTTAGCTATTTATATGTCACTGTTCAAACTTATAACTGTCTTATTTTCAAACTCAGTATAGCCTTAACCTGACTTCGTCACTACTTGACTGGGGTTAGGCTTGGCACTTACGGAGTACCGAATGTGGAGTACTCACGCCCTTTCCTGCGCATGTTTTCCCCATGTGCAGATCCAGGTACCAGTACACAGTGTTTTGGCTAGGAGTACTACAACAACTGTTAGGAGATCGCGAGGTAATTCTGCAGCGTTCGCAGAATCCCACGTATTCCCATCTACTCTACTACAGACTTAGGAGATATACATATACACTTTTTCTTTGTTCCGTTGTATAGAGCTATAGTCGAATAAAGCTTGTGATTTGTGACATTCCGGGTTTTGGGAAAGTAAAAGATGTAGATGTCAAGCGGCTAAATTTTATAGTATTACTTCATCTTTACTGTTTTGTTATTATTTGTCTTATTTTTCCGCAATATAGGCTTACCTAGTCGTAGAGACTAGGTGCCGTTACGAGACCGTTCGAGGGTAAATTTCGGGTTGTGACAAATGAAATAGTGCCAGATAATGACGATAATGGTGAATGAAAATCGATATTATTTGATGAATTTATTTTTAATTGTTGTATTGAATCGTCAGTGATAAATGTCAATTAGATGAAGCCTATTGGAAATTTAGTTTTACTTCATAAATATAGCAACCAACACCACTACAGGCATTTAGTATAGCAAAAATACTACAGCAAAACACTAAGTTTATCCTTGAAAATTGGGCACATTGTATGAATTGCCACCGAGAGCTAAATTACCACCTATTCCCAAACCCTGAAGGACATTTACTGCGATCGTGTCCTGTTTGGTAACATATACCATATTTACATGCATAATCGGTGTCACTAACATCCATTGATTCCGTATCCACATTCTTTCTTGCACTTGCCAGTGACGCACTTGTCGGTGTGTAACCCTTGTTACACACCATTTTTAATAGTTCCGGCGGCCAATAATGCTCCGCACCCACTGGCTGCAACTGTCCGCTATCGGTGTTTAAATATACAACAATACTATATTCTTTATCATACTAGCTCGTCCCCACAAAACTTGTATGTTGAAAGCACTTCATGGCATGTGAGCATGAGAAGTGATAGATCAACAATTTCCCACATGAACATAATCTTCTTGATTCATTGACAGTTTGGTATTATTGCCACAATTTTGATGCAGACCAGTGCGAACTTCAAAAATATTTCGCTCGTTGCAATACTGCAAGAATGTATGTCAATGGGCCACTCCCTATATTTCTCAAATCGTTTCATCCGTTGTGGAATAAATTGAAATCCTCTTTCCAACAATGACGATGCACCTTGGGATATTTAAACAAACCTCTTTGCCTTCTGCTTGAATGACATATGTACCATGGCGTTGATAGGCAATCCACGGGTAGACTTCAACAATCCATTGAATGACTCTGACACATTTGTAGTCAAAATTTACCATCTTCTACCACCATCCTTATGCAAAGTCCACTTATCAAGCTCATGTTGCATCAACCAACGATAGGTATCTGGGTCTTCCTACCTAATCAATTCCATCCGCCTCCTAAATTAACACCACGATTATCTGTTGCAGCCATCCACATTAAATTATGTAAGCTCTTGTTTGGATGAGCCCGGTTGAAGTTGGCCTTCAAGTGACTAACATAGTAATGATGGTAGGCATACGGTTCCTTCCATGCATCCAAAGTCTGCATAGAACTTAAATTACCACCATGCCGATTAGATATTAAACAAATACATGTACGCTGTTTGACAACGTGCTCCTTCAAGTGATTCAAAAATAGTGTCCAAGTCTCTTGGCTTTCATTAGAACAAATAGAAAATACGAGGGAAAATATGCTTCCCTTAGCATCTACTGCAATGGAGATCAACATCTTAATATGATATATTCCATATACATGAGTATCGTCTATGGAGATTACCGGTCGACAATGCAAAAAACCATCAATGGCTGGTTCAAATCTGGATATGAATTCTGGTACTCCCGAACTCCGCTCAAGCTTCTATTAAACAATATTCCCAGGGTTAAAGTGTTGCAAGGAATCCATGTACCTGGGTATAGCAACAAATGACTTATCCCAATTACCATAAACAATCTTATATGCACGTTTGCGCCCGAGAAATGCCTTTCTTTTGGTAATGGTACGACCACATACCTGGTGGACAGATGTTATACACTCTTTAATCTTGTACCTTATGGACAATTCAATGTGTGGAATCAAGACAAGAGAAATCAACTCAAAATTAAAGTTAAAATGATTCCCACTTAATGTGTCCATATCACAAGTATAGGTGCCAATGTATTTTTCTACAATCAACATATTTGTTTTCATCTTTCTTGCGGAGCATCCATCTATAACCTTGAAACCATATACGAAACATAGCCTTACAGACTTCCGGAGATGATTCATGAATCTCTATCTCACGACACTTATGTTGTACATTTGCACAACCTTGCTAAGGCGAGCTTCGTCAGCAAATAACATATCCTTTGATAGCACCATTGGTCTAGATTCATCCGATATTTCTGTCTAAATGTCATCAGGATCCTTGTGAGGGCATCCATATCCGGCATATTGGGCAACCGATCAAGGTAGGGAATCTCCCTTGAATGAAAACGTACAAGGGAATCATACACTCTGGGTCTAACTGGAGGTGGAGTCTACATTTGTGTAGCATACTCATTGGTGGCATCACTATATATCCCTCGACAAATCAGGTTGCTCATTCTCATCATCGGCCTCATCAGGGGAGGGTGTATAATCTCCAGAGTCATCAGAATTGTTGTCATAATCACTATCATCTTCCTAACTCTGTACATCTGCCAGATCCTGATTATATATGTCGTCTTCAGGCAACTGAGTAATGACTGGACCTTCAAGTTGCTCGTTTTCACTGCACAATCAATAAAGTAATGAGTTTCTCAACTTCATCCCAAGATTATATACTAACTTTATCTCTTAACTTATAATTCATAATTTGTTGATATCCCATTATTCACATTATCGAGTTGGTGATGACTCCTTCATGGAACACCATGATCAAACCACAAAAATTGGGCATATTACAACTGTCCATTGGTTCATAACTTGTAAAATTTATATTTGGTTGTAACCCCTTTGGAATATATGAGTGTTAGTACAAATATGATACATAAAAAATCATACTAAAACAAAGAAAATTTGAAAGTTACCACTCCGCATGTAGATTATGTAAACTTGGGGAGAAATTATGTCCTCGCTCCTCATTCGCTTGTGGAGATAAGTTTAAATCCGGACAAACTCTTCCAAACGGAACCTGTTTGGATAAAATTGCTCCAAAAACACTACCGCGTGATTGATGTTATCCCTATTTTGCGAAACCTCAATATTGCAAATGTCTTCAGACATGACGTACATTTCCAGCATTTTTATCACAAGAAGTTCACGGTGTTCATCCGGAGTCCTCGAAATATCATTCAGAGTTTCATTGTCTTCGATGTTAAACTCAACATAACAAGCAACCCCTTGTGGTGTAAAAGAATATGGATATCTTTCGGTTACTTTGATAGTAACCGAACATTTGCTCACACTTTTTTTACATATCAATGATACAAATCTATCGTACTCCATTGTAAGTGGCAACTTAATAATACACTGCGGAGAACAACTATAGTGTACTGAGTTATTCTTCACGACAACCTCAACCCCTCCCCTCCCCCCCAAATATAACGCAACCCTATTTTTTCGTTCTTCAGACATTATGGCAAAATGCAGAAGAGTTAAGTAAACAAATATTTTCGAATGAGTAAAGGGAAATAAAAAGAATGCAAAAGACTGAGTTTTTCTGAATGGATTTTCGAAGAAAGATTGAAGCTCCTAAATAAGCAAAAAAGTATATTATTTTACCTACTATTATTGTGGGTTCGTCAACTAATAAGTATAGCGCATTCAGTGGTGACACGGACAAAAAAAACAATACTTTGGTTCCGATCTCCTTCGCGAGAGAGGGGGGACACATGAAAGGGAATCTAAATGCAAAGGTCCCATTTACTAAACGAGAAAAGGCCTAGTGGCTCACCTTACAAAAGGAAATCCAAATCATGAGCACACCTATCTTGTTAATATCAAGAAGAAGAAAAGTAGCAAGATTTGGTATCCCGCAATAATCACATGAAAGCAAATATAGTATGGGCAATACCAAAAACTGCCCCACTACTGCTAGACAATCACAAATTTCTATAAGGAACATAAAGTCATTTCATTTTTAGATTTCCCATTGTTTGATAAAAACATAAGCTCCCAAAATACTTTCAATTGGCAAAGATTCATTAAAAAAGGCAACATCTACTCTGACTTTATACTGAAATGCTGAAGTAAAGGCAATCTTTGAAATCACAAAATTCTCCATCCTCTCAAAGACAAGGCTAGAGAGCTTTCTCGGATTTGGTTCTTTTCTCGTAGGATAAGAAAGATATTATAAAAATGAAATTAAGAAAAAGCATAAAAGTTGTGGCTGCAATTTGTCCACGTGTTTCTTCCAACTCCACCACCTTAACCAATCACTTTCAATGCTCTCCTCTGAAGGATGTTTCTTTTGGTTGTTTTAGGTATGTATTCGCGTCACATGACCTTATTCGGGGAAGCACTTCGTACCAAGACTTTTTATTACTCAAAGCTCGAATCCGAAATTTTTGATTAAGGGAAGAACAGTCTCGTCTGCTGTATTACATACTTTGGTGGTCCGAAGTATATTTTTGGTTGCCTGTTGTGTCTATTTAGTGGATTAACTCATTCAGACAGGTTCACCCATGTGGGAGAATTAAGTTCTGTGACGTACAGATGTTACATTAGTGGGGTTAGATAGATTCCTTAATAAGTTTCTCCTTGAAAAAGAAGTCATTTTTTGCTGCTTATGGTCTGAATCATTCATCTCATATATTAGAGAAACTACATTTCTAATTACTTAATTATATTATGTCTCAACCCGTGAGAACATAATTCTGTCAAACACGTAGAAATATCGGTTTTTGCTTTATTGAGTTGACGAGATTTAAAGCCAACACTTGTGTTTATTCTGATACCATATTGAAGTGTATTTTCGCTATCATAAAGCTACCTGTAGCCATCAAAGGATAAGATTAATACTAATACACTGCTGTCCAAGAAATACACAATAACATGGTGTTTTAGATAGGAGACATATTGTGGTTAGTAGTTTGAAATATTTGAGAGAATGTCAAGTGGTGGTTGTAGCATAGTATGGTTTAGGAGGGATCTGAGGTTAGAAGATAACCCAGCACTGGCTGCTGGAGTGAGGAGAGGAGCAGTGATTGCAGTATTTATATGGGCTCCTGAAGAAGAAGGATATTATTGTCCTGGTAGGGTATCAAGATGGTGGATTAAACAAAGTTTAGCTCATCTTGATTCCTCTTTGAAGAGCCTTGGAACTTCCCTAATTACAAAAAGATCTACTGATAGTATTTCTTCTCTTCTTGAAGTTGTGAAATCTACTGGTGCAACTCAGGTCTTTTTCAATCATCTATATGGTTAGTTCTGTTCCATTTAAGGATTCTTTATATACTATGCTGCCTTGTTTTTAGTCTTTCTCTTCCTTTTATAGAATATGCCTTTTCTAATTGATTCTTGACTTTATTTTGTGATTGCTCCATAGATCTATAGACCAGTAGTAAACATAGAGTTATCGGAGTGAGATGAGCTTAAATGAAGCAACCCGTCATATAGCTGACCCCAACTTGCTTGAAGTTCAGGATAGTTGTTGTTGTTGTTGTTGTTGTTTGTATACATCCTATGTAACTCACAATATCCGAAACTTCAATGCTTTTTGTCAATCTATATGTTCTTTTACTTAATTGAGTCTGTTTGCTACAATATGTCCTCTATAAGGAAAATAATGGATTGTCCTTTAACACGTAGTTAAATTGGTGTTAAGTCCTTCCTCATTACTTCACGGATTCTAAGTATAGTTATCCGAAACAGCCTCTCTACCCCCTCTGGGATAGGGATAAGGTCTGCGTACACTCTACCCTCCCCAGACCCCATTGTTGGGATTTTACTGGGTTGTTGTTGTTGTTGTTATCTTCCTCTATAAATGTAAACTGATGTAGAATATAAGTTATTGTTTCCCTGTTTTTGGTTGGTCGGATGCTGGTTGTCTGAATCTTATGTTGCTCATCTGGATTGCTATTGTATTTTGTACATCTTTATCAATGTCATTTCGTATAATCTATTATTTTACAAAAGAGGGATATCCTCGAACACTTGATCATATGCTTGTGGAAGTCTATTTTATTATACCGTAAGTTGATGGCTTCTCATTTTTCTGAAGATAGGATTATAAACAAAGGATTATCTTCCATGACCATTGAATTCATTGAGTAATTCTAATTAGTGTACTCTATTTTTTCGTTTTAGACCCAATATCACTTGTCAGGGATCATCGTGCAAAGGAAGCCTTAACAGCTGAAGGTATATCTGTGCGCTCCTTCAATGCTGATTTGCTATACGAACCATGGGAAGTTGTCGATGATGAAGGCCGCCCATTCACAACATTTTCAGCTTTTTGGGATAGATGCCGCACAATGCCTTATGATCCTGAAGCTCCACTTCTTCCACCTAAAAGGATAATACCTGGTGTGTCCTCAGTTACGCGCCTTCTGGCCTAATAGATATTATTCGTGTTTTTATTATATGCATACTCAATTTAACATAACATGCTTTGCTTGCAATGTTGTTCCACTAATCTTGCTAAGAATCAGATAGAATCCCTTAAAAGGTATTAATGCATTTCCTTACTGGAATTATTCTATTGTTCATTTCATGGATATTATCAAACAATTTATCTAGTACTGGTTTACCTGTTATCCTCTTAACATGGTATGTGGCGAAACTTCCAGGTGATGCATCAAGATGCCCTTCAGATAGCTTGGTGTTTGAGAGTGAATCAGAGAAAGGAAGTAACGCACTTCTTGCCCGACCGTGGTCTCCTGGTTGGAGCAATGCTGACAAGGCACTGGCTACTTTCATTAATGGACCATTAATTGAGTATTCCAAGAATCGTAGGAAAGCTGATACTGCAACAACCTCATTTCTGTCACCGCGTTTACATTTTGGTGAAGTCAGTGTTCGTAAGGTATTCCATCGTATTCGTATCAAACAAGTTCTCTGGGCCAATGAAGGAAACAAAGAAGGTGAAGAAAGTACCAACTTGTTCCTCAAGTCCATTGGCCTTAGGGAGTTCTCAAGATACATGAGCTTTAATCATCCTTACAGTCATGAAAGACCACTGCTTGGTCACCTAAAGTACTTTCCTTGGTTAGTTGACGAGGGCTATTTTAAGGCATGGAGACAAGGTAGAACAGGTTATCCTTTGGTTGATGCAGGTATGAGAGAGCTGTGGGCAACTGGCTGGCTGCATGATCGCATTCGAGTTGTTGTGTCTACTTTCTCTGTTAAGGTTCTGCAGCTTCCTTGGACATGGGGAATGAAGTATTTCTGGGACACTTTGTTAGATGCAGATCTTGAGAGCGATGCTCTTGGTTGGCAATATATTACCGGTACCCTACCTGGCGGTTGTGAGTTTGATCAATTCTATAATCCACAGGTATGGTAATCTTTTGTGAAGGTTGTTTTCTGTTAATTGGATACTTGCAAAAATTGGAACTCTCTCTTTATCACTTTCTATATAGAAGAAGTACCTAAGTTGCTCGGAAACTTCACTTTTCGGTGCTGCATCCGTGTCGATACGACATGGGTGTGGGATCCGTACTGGATATGGCCAGCCAATTTGGGTGCTTTGACCAAAATCAATGAAGAAATTCAGGACAAATACAATGATTTCTGAAATTAAATCAAAAGCTAGGGTGAAACTGAAGAAAATGGAATACCTTATATTTTGAAATTTCTATGTCAGTACATTTCCTTTTATCTCCTTCTCGGGTTCTCCTCTTGATCAATATTTTCTCCTTCTCGGAATACCTTGTAAGATTTTTACGTAATGTCTCATAAGTTTGACATATTTTTATGCTTATTTTCGGATATTTGAACTATTTTTAGCCGAATCCTTACACCCGTGTCCGTACCTAGAACATTACCCGCAGATCTTTATATTTAAATTATAAAGGATCCCCCACCCGAGTCCGAGCAACTTAGAGAAGTACTCACTTACATATTAAAGCTTTCGTCCTATCATGGATAATTCTAAGTGCTCTAAGGATGGTTTTACACTTGAAAAATTGACTGTACACTTTCATTGTTTATTGTCTTTACTGCAGTTTGAGGGATACAGGTTTGATCCTAAAGGAGAATATGTTCGGCGGTGGCTTCCTGAACTTGCTAGACTGCCCACTGAATGGATACACCACCCTTGGGATGCACCAGAACCTGTACTTCAAGCTGCTGGCATTGAGCTTGGGTCCAATTATCCTCTTCCGATTGTTGAAATCGATGCAGCAAAAGAAAGACTAGAAGATGCCTTGTCACAAATGTGGCAGCGTGAAGCAGCTTCACGAGCTGCTATTGAGAATGGAATGGAGGAAGGACATGGAGACTCTACTGATTTTGTCCCAATAGCATTTCCTCAGACCATGCAGATGGAAATGGTTCCTGAAACAGCCAGGAACAATACTACAAGAAATGCTATTCGACGTTATGAAGATCAGATAGTCCCTAGCATGTCATCTTCTTTTTTTAGAGCTGAAGATGAAGAAACCTCTGTGGATATCAGAAATTCAGTTGTGGAGAGTAGAGCAGAAGTTCCAATAATGTTGATGTATAACTGATGAACCAACGAGAGACATACACTCTACCGAGGCATTATGTAAACAGTTCAAAGCAACACCACTCACCACATTTCTGTTATGTGGTAAGTAGGAGGATTGGAGGAAGAGTGAAGATTCAACAGCAGAATATTCTAGCAGTAGTATGAGAGAAAAAGATGGAGATATATTTCCTGTGTGTTGAAGTACAAGCTACTTGGATCAATTCGCTGGTGGTGACGATGGTATGGGGACCAGTTCATCTTACTTCCGAAACGGCATCGGCTGTCTCACCATTTAATGAATTGGCAGCAGCTTTATTGAACAGGGTGAGCAAATTATACATATATGATTCAGATTGGTATTTATCATCTTTCAAACTGCAGCCATATCCATATACAGATATGATGCCTCTGGCCTTCTTTGGCAGACCTTAGGTTGAGAAGATCATTAATAGTTATGATTTAGTTTCATGGAAATTTCTTAAGTCGTCATTTATAACTAGGTGGTGGCTAATATCGCCATTTCGATTATCAATCAGCACAGTTAGTATGGGATCAATCTGTACCTGCTGTTTTCTCTCATACTTTGACATGATCAGCTGTAAATGTGTGTCTATAATCTCCAACTGTATGAGGTGATACGTCTCGATTCTCTTTCCCTTATCCTTAGCCCGTTTGTACCATGTGTCTCCGCTGCATAATATAGATGTTTTCATAAGTCCCAATAAGTTTCTAAAGGGGTTGAAGTCCTCTAGTAGCTAGCATTTACATGCCCTTTTTGTTTTCTTTCCAAGCCTAAATTTTCTTAAAAGATGACATTTAACTAAACTATCACCAATGTTTAGAAAGACATTTTTGGATAGGTTTATACACTGCTTTCTTCGAGCTGGAGGTCTATTAGAAACATCATCTTTACCTCCACAAGGTAGGGGTAATGTCTGTGTATACTACCCTCCTCAGACCCCACTATGTGGGATTACACTGGGTATGTTGTTGTTATAATATCCATTGCTGCAACTCATATCTATTGCTTGGGAAGTTGGATTTGAAAAAAGCAACGAGAAAGGCTATTAACTCATCTTTAACATTTTGCTTGATGTAGTACTGCCTGGGAAAATTAGTGGCAGTTCAAAACTAGTGATCTTGAGCGAGAAGTTCCCGGATTCTGGTAAATTCACTTTTAGGATTACTTGGATATAATTCCTTTCAAAGGCATCAGAAGTACACGGAAATCTTCAAATAGTTAACGCAATAGGTTTTTAACAAACTATAGACTGACAAAGATGCAATCTTTCTTCGTTCTCCTATAGCAGGAAAAATCACATTTTGGCATTCATGTGATTTCACCAGTACTTTTATGTGTTGCATAATCTCCCCGCTTGTAGGCATTCATCTTATGCTTCAAACTGTAGTGCTTTGCTCATGATCATTTCCTACTTTGATTGCCGTAGAAGGCTATATATCCCTGTTGCTGTCATGGCCCCGAGAATTGGTGCGATAACAAAGACCCATTGGTTCTTATAGACACCTGAGACTATCGCAGGGCCTAAACTTCTTGCTGGATTCATTGAAGCTCCAGTTATTGGCCTGCAAATATGAAAGTCAGCGACAAACTGATGTATAAAATATGGTATACTCTCTAGATTTGGAGAAACATCAAGAGTGCATTTTGAGGTGTGATTTTACCCTGCAATGAGGACTTCAAACAATAGTGTAACTCCAATTGCAACTCCAGCTAACTCTTTGCTCTGCAGTTGAAGATAGTAGACTGATTAGGAGGACTTCCTAGTTGAGTAGACAATAGGAACTAAAGCTAGAGATTTTCAAAATGATCAAACAAACAATTTTAGATGCTTAAATGAAATTCTATGCTGAAACTTCTCAAGAAGATAGTCCTTAGTGAAGGCATACCGCTCTATCGTCAGTAGCAGCTCCACAGATCACAAACATTAAAATGAGAGTCATTATGAATTCCCAAGTGATGGCTTCCAAATCAGTGACTGGATTTTTGTATTGAGTAAGTGTTGGTAGTATGTCACCTTGGTGATTAAATAACACTCTCAAGGTGAGACATGCAAGTGTAGAACCCAAGAATTGAGGAAAGACATACATAGGCACCTGCAAGAAAGAACACCAAAGAAGTAACAAAGAGTGTAATTGTCTCAAAATGCATATATAAGAAGCCTATGTTGCGCGGACTCTCCAAATATAGCCGCACCCGTGTCGGATCCTTAAAAAATGCACTACTTTTGGAGGATCCGACACGTATCCGGCCACATTTTCGGAGAGTCCGATCAACATAGTAAGAAGCAACAGGTGCAAGTACACCCCTTGATTATATTGACAGGTAACACATTTGGAAAAACATATACTCTCTCTGTTCCAATTTATGTGAACCTGTTTGACTGGACACGGAGTGTAAGAAAAAATGAAGACTTTTGGAATTTGTGGTCCTAAACAAGTTAAGAATGGGTCCAGAGTATTTGTGTGGTTATAAAAGTTTCTCATTAAGGCTAGAATTGTAAGTTTAAGCTAAATTATTTCTAAAATTAGAAAAGGGGTCATTCTTTTTTAAACGGACCAAAAAGGAAATATGTTCACATAAACTGGAATGGAGGGAGTACTAATTAAACTAAACTTGACTATAATCTTAAAGAAGTACCAGGTGTAATAGTATCTCACACTATTAAGTTAAAATTCTAGACCTGCTTATGCTTTCAACCCCTCCAAATATGGATAGATGCACAAGTAGTGCACACAATGGACTCGTGTATACCAAGAATTCGATGATGTTTGATAAGTTCTTACATGCAGCAATGGCAATTTACGAGCAGCAGCCAAGGCAATTGTGACTGCAGGCTGCAGGGTTGAAATGGGCGCCAGAAACGTGACCAAGAGTGTATATTAATCCCATAAGAGATAACCCCCATGCCATTGCTATACCCATAATAGTAAGTGTCCTTTCTCTATCAACAAGTGCTGATCCACAGCCCACAAATATGAAAATGTAGGTTCCCACCAACTCTGCTATAATCTGATCATGTGTGAATAGACATGGAATGAAACCGTCATTATTAGTAGACGATATAACAGGAGTTTGTTGGGGGTAGGGGGGAGATCGTTGAAGATGTAATTAAGTAAATAAAAGTGTGTCCTCTCTTACAACTTAAACATTTAGATGAAATAGCCACACAATTAAAGATAATCAGGCACGTCATGTGGCGTGTCGAAGATGTAATTAAGTAAATAAAACTGTGTTCTCTTAACTCAAACTTTAGATGAGATGGTCACACCATTCAACAGAAATAAGGAAGTGCTACCTTTTGGAATGCAGACCTGAACTTTGCAGCTTGGGGAGAGAATTCTTTCATAGGAGAACGAAAGGCGCCATGTTTCCCTTCTTCCATGCTAGAAAAATCAGCAACAATCCCATTTTTCGAGGAATTGGTAGAGACTGTAGAAGTTATACTGGCCATTTTTACTAGTTCAGGAGTAGTCTTGTACTCTGGCCACTTAATCTTGGTTCTTATACCATGTGGTATATATTTCAGTTGGCACAAGGATTTGATCACCAGATATAATTCTTGATGTGACAGAGTTTGTTAAACAAGAAAATAGTTAAGTGTAAAGATAAACCTGGGATAGTTTTGAAAACAAGTATATTAAGGTGTTAAAATATGATGTGCCGAATTTTAATGATGTTACATGTTCTTATAAGGACAAAAATAGATTGTTGAGTCAGAAATCCTGGGAAGTTCTATTTGTTATTTTAAGCCGGCACTTGTTGGAATATAGAAAATTGCAGGCAGCTAAAAGCCTGAAAGTTGAATTTAGAAAGGAAAAATTGAGACCGTAAGATTAAGTACAAGCCGGCTAGAGAAGGGTGTCTCAGTGAGAGATATGCTGTAAGATTAAGTTCAACTTAAGAATATTCCGTTGAACGTCTAAGAAATGACTGGGCAGAATCACCTGACCAAGTGATACTTTTAGGAAATCATTACAAGAAAATACACATTACTTCACACCACAACAAAAAATGGCTCATGTTTTTAAGGTTTATCTATCCTAGCCCATATTGTACATATTTTGAAAGCAGTAGCAAATTCAAAATATGTGTTCTTACAACCATTGCTTCTAAAAGCTATGGAATTAAATTTGTGTTCTTACAACATTGCTTTTGCTCTCTTCTTCTCACATCCTCGACCTATGCTTCAAGGGGCTGTATATTTTCTGTTTCTCCTCTTGTGTCACCTTGTTGCAATGTAAGAAAAAAGTCCACCATTTAAGACCATTCAAATCTTTGCTTTCGAAAATGGTTTTTTTTTATTTTGTTATTTTTTTTGATTGAGTGTTGTTCCAATTGATTAAAAATATCAAAAGAAGTTCAAAATTTAAATTTGAAGTGATTTGGAGTAGATTTAAGCAAGATTTGAATTAAATTTCAGAGAAGACGCAAGGAAGAAGACGATGTTAGTTTTTTGTATAAGTATGTATAATCTTGTATAATAGTGTATATGAGTGTATAAACACACCTTATACACTATTATACACTTTTATACACATTTATACAAGCGTCTGTAGACGAATTTCTTCCATGATTTTCAGTTGCAATCTTGTTCAAATCCAGTCCAAATCTCCATGAAATGACTTCAAATTTTATATACAACTTCCTTATATTTCTAACAAGTCTAAATAACACCCACTCCAAATTTCTCTCAAAATCAAATTCGGAATTTAAACCCACATATTTAAGCTTGTTAAAAATCTAGTTTTCACCACCCGAATGGATTTTGTTTGTTGAACTAATATTTGAGTCACAATTACTGATTCGAATATTAACTTTAAATGCTTGAGGAATCCTTTTTAAAAACTAAATAGTAATTTTGAGAACCTATTGGAGTTGAATGTTGAATTTTAGCTTATTATTTTTGGGCTAGTTGATTATAAATTAAAATGTGGACTATAAAATTGAAAAACATGAATCTCGTCTGTTCGTGAAATTTTCCTTTTATTCTACCCATAGTTAAATAGAAATCTTGACTTTTTCCTCCTCTCAATCTTAACAAACAATTGTTCTAAGTAGTTACATTTTCAAATATTGAAGAGTTTCTTTAGTCTTTCTGTACCTTATCCCATGCAATCATTTCATGTCTCACCTCTTATACTTGATGTATAATTGAGATGTACTCTTGAACTATGATGGTGATAATTAGAGTTTTGCCATTAAAGTTGAACAAAAACAAGCTGGAGCACAGAACTGTTGATAAAAAATAGTTGGAAATGGGGTGAGAGAGGACGAACTCTCGACCTCAGGATTACTCAGAAGCTATGAGACCTACGCGCTAGCCAACTGCGCCACCACCCCTATGGTATAACCACCGCTCCGGACAACAATATTAGCTAAACGTATTAAAGCTTCATTGGAAATTTAAATAGAATTCATATGAACAACAGTAATAAAGGTTAAGAGATTAGAGAGAGTGCTGAAAACAAAGGTGGCTACATGCCTCGCTATGGGCTTACGATCAAATTAAACAACTTTAAGCTTTTTCTCTCATATGCTAACGCAATTTTAGCAATTAATATATCTGAATTTTGACTAACAAATTTAGACGACGTAGAGACTGGCTAGGTCTAACTTTAAGTTAGTCTCAAAATTTATTTGGGTAAGATTGGCATGTGCATAGTAGGAAGGGAAACATAAAAGATGGGACGAGTTTTGATATGATTGGAACTTTAAAGGTTAAGGAAGAATACATGGGATTGGATGGCCCAGATTTGTTTTGCCTCCACTTTATATTGATATTGGGCCTTTTATCATGATATGAAGCTTGGAGGTAAGTAACTATATGGAATGCCAGTTATTGGAATTAAATTATTAAGGGTTCATTATACTAAATAACCCGATAGTATGGCTCAGTTTTAGGTACACCCTCTATATTTTAGAATCAAGCATTTACACCCTCTGTATTAAGAAAATTCCACACTCACAGCCTTTATGAGGCATATCCATAACTAACTATATTAAAATATAAGCATTAGAAAGATAAATTAAAGTTACAAATAACCCTCTTTATAATGAAAACATACACAAATGGAACTTCATCGAACTAAGTAAATTAAAGATAATTTTTGAAGCGAGAGAATAATCACTAAAATGAAAATGAGAATTCCTATATCATTAAATATTATAATAAAATAAAATTACAAATAGCCTACATAATCAAAGTACAAAGAAAGTTATTACTAATAGTTGGTACATCTTGTTAAGTAATTTTGGTAATTTTCTATCTATGAGTTTCTTGTTTCAAAAAATATTTATCCTCTTTTTCAATCAAAGGTGTGAAAAAACGTTTTCAATAAAAATGGTTACCCTCTTTTATAGATATCATACAAATAATAAGTTTTCATTTGCCTTTTATATTTATATGTTAATAATTATATTTTAATATAGTTAGTTATGTATATACCTCATTGATATTTTATACTTCAGTACCACACAAGAGGGAGGAGAATAATTTGTGTGGTGTCCAATTTTTCGCGTGCATTGAATATATAAGGACCCAATTCTTATATGTGTTCATTATACTACTTTTGTGGAATAATAAATGCAGAAAGTAAAAACCACAAGTATTTTTACGTAGAAAACAACTTGCTCAAAAGGTGAAAAACCACGACCTACTACCCAATAAGATTTTTTCCAACACTTTACTAAATCACTGAGCCAAAAATAACGTTTACAGAATTCTTATAAACCTACGGATTACCTCTAACCCTTTGTGGCAACCAACCTCATATTGTTGCGATAATTTCAAGTTAACTCTAACTTGAACAATACACTCAAGGTACTTAATACAATTTGCTTCTAGGAAGGTTGAAAGGTACAACTCAAAAGCCCTAGTACAATTGAACTAGAATAAAAGATAGACACTTGGAATTGGTTCTTCTATCTGATTCATGTAGCTTCAGGTTCGCACACTTGAATCACACGGGCATTGTTTGCTAAAGGCCTTGTTATTTTGTTCTAAACTCTCGTTTAACATCAACGTTTGTGTGTACATGTAAAATGAGAACATCCTGAAATATATAGAGTTAGCCGAATAGGAAATAACTAGAGTTCTAATGCAATACTCTTCCTTGGTGGAAGAGTTCTAGTTATCTTCAACTTCTAACTCTTCTCTTATCTAGGATAGAGTTCTCTTCGAATAAGGAGTCCTGCTCCTTTTCAATTATGCAACCTTTTCGTTCAGGAGATATCAGATATAACCACTCAAGCTTATCTCCTACACGTGCATGCCTTGTGCTTGAATCAACCCGTGTGTGTGTGTACACTATGTATGGACCTAGTTCATACTTGAGTTCCTTTGTCAATCATCAAAACAAACTTACTTACGCAAAAAAATTCTCCCTTTTTGATGATGAAAAATTCTATGCTTTTAATAAGCATGAGACATGTTTCAACTCAGCTCAACATCAACACAATGTTAGAACACTTTTCATTTTAAAGTCACAAATCATCAAGAACCGGGTTCATTAGGTTATAAACATCACAATCCAAAGTAAAAAGCACAATCTATCTTTCCCCTTTTGGCATCATCAAAAATTTGCATAATTATGTTAGATAGCCAGATTTTATTAGATCTTACTCATTGCCACTGGGCTACTTCAAATGCAATCAAGGATTAATTTTCTCTTTATTAATCTAAAGATATTAGTCATCTAAGAAACATCAACAAACAATTAGAGAAAAAGGAGTTGATTAATATTGATAAGAGTCATCCACAAAACATAGAAGGAAATAACAATACTGCACCATGAGCAAAAAGAACAAAAAAAAACATCTGATTCGGGTCACTGATTTTCTAACTAGGCTAGGTAGGGTTTAAGGCTGGGAAGGACCAGGTTCTTGGTTTTTGGCCTAAAGCAGTTTCAACATATCATGAATAATACCATCATTCTTCTCATTTTCCATTGCAAGATTAGTCTTGAGAGCTTCTCTCTCAGTTTCTACTTCAATCAGCCTCTCAATCTCAGCATCCTTAGCCCCACTCTCCTACACCATGGCCCTCACATTGCTGTTAACAGACACCTTCTTGGATGAACTAGGTTCTTTGGGAGCAATATGGACTTCATAGTCACATGTAGTTAAGGTGTTGGCCCCAAAGTGATCTTTGCTTGTGCTAACATCCCATTTCTCGAGGGGTACCTTGAGGTGAGCAAGCACAACAGTGAGAACGAATCCATAGGGTATGTCATGAGTTTTGGTGCAAGTTAGAACCCTATCAAGGAGCTGGATGATAAACCCCGATCAGTTGATTTTCCTCTTACTATCCAGGTAATCTATAATGACCAGGTCCATGAAGGTGGCAATAAGACTTCTTTCCTACCTGGGCAACACAAAGTTTTTGTTCTTTTGACTTGACAACCTATTTTTTCCTGGAACAAAGTTGACAACCTATTTTTTAGCGCAACTTGACAACCTATCTTTTCTTAGAACAAGGTTTATGTTCTTTTGACTTGCATTCTCTTTTGCAATACATTCACTCTTATAGTGACTGATGTTACTATAATGTGTGCAAATCTTGTTCTCAGGTAGTGTGAGGTACTTGCTTTTGGGATCCCACTTAGGTGCAGAGTTCCCAAAGCCAAGTCATTTTCTATAGCTACTATGACATTCTTGTAGCCGTAAAAGTGCATCAGAGGACCTGTTCCATTTCCAAGTTCTGTCTAGCCCATGCTTGACCTTGTTCAGATCCTCCTTTAGGACTCTTACCTATTTATCCCTCTTATACAACTCATCTTTCATTTCCTATATTTTATTCTCAAGTGAGTTGTGCGTGATCAACTACCTTTTTACCTATTCCTAATTTCAATTTTATATTTTCAGATCTAAGTTCTTGGACAATTGTATCAAGTGCATGAACATGGTTCTTCAACATAGTATTTTCAATTTTAGTTTCACAAGCCCTAAGTTTTAGGTTTTTTCACTTAGCTATCAAAATCACACATTCTTTTTATTTCTATTCCTTTTCATTACTCACATCTTCAGATTCATCAATTAGCTCTAGTAATAATTCAGATAATCTTTATTTAGACAAAAATTTAATCTTGTCTTTGAGATGAAGGACACTTACCTCACTTTCGTCATCAGATTCTCCAATGGACATAATTTCTCGTTCATCATCATCATCGTCATTTGAGCTTTCTCCCGAAGCAGCAACCATATTCGTGGTCGATCCTTTCTTGTTGCTTTTATTGGGTTGAACCTGTTCTTTGTTCCTGTTCCTTCGTTCAGATCTTTCCTTCTTCCATTCAATTTCCCACACAAGAGAGTTTTTGATCATGTGATCAGTCTTTCCACACTTGTAACAACCATCATTGGTTTGCTTCTCCGAAGATCTTGCCTTGTTGTAGCTTCCACTTCTTGAAGAATCCTTTCCTCTCCTTAGGTGCTTCTTGAAGTCTTTGGCGATCATTTCCATTTCATTATCTTCCATATTAGAATCTTCAGTGATTCTGAGTGCCAAACTCCTTTCTTTCTTAGGTACATCTTTCATGGTTTGTCTCCTAAGTTCATAGGCAGTGAGATTTTCAATCAATTCATCCAGTGAGAGAGTGGCAATATTCTTTGATTCCTGGATGGCAGTGATATTGCTTTCCCAAGTGATTAGCAAGACCCTAGTGATTATCTATTCGACTCTTTCTTCTTTAGGGATAATCCTTCCAAGATATTTTAGTTCATTTGTCAATGTAGTGAACCTTGTATACATCTCGTGAATGGTTTTTCCATCCTTCATAGCAAAGTTCTCATACTAAGAGTATAGTAAAGTTCCTCTAGATCTCTTCACCTTAGTTGTTCTTTCATGGGCCACTTGTAGTGTGTCCCATATTTGCTTAGCAGTAGAGCAACCTTCGATTCTACTGTACCCATCTGGACCAAGTCCACAAACAAGCCATTTCTTGGTTTTGGCATTCTTTTCCCACTTTTTCAGATCCTCAACATTGCAATCAGCTCTTGTCTTTGGCACATGTACTCCTTCGACATTTTTCTTCAATGTAACCAGCGGACCATCAGTGACAATGTACCATAGCTCATAATCATCTCCATGTATGTGATCTCTCATTCTGTTCTTCCACCAAGAGTAGTACTGATCATTAAAGAGTGGTGGCCTAGTAGTGGATTACCCTTCCCAATTTTCAGGTGGTGCACTCATCTTGATCTTCTTCTAAGGTGTTAGTCTCTTTAATGATAACCCGCTTTGATACCCAATGATGTTTTATACTTTAATACCACACCAAAAAAGGGTGAGTAATATGTGTGGTGTCCAATTTCTTGCACGCACAATTATAGAAGGACCTAGTTCTTCTTTGTGTTCCTTATACTATTGTTACAGAATAATAAATACAGAAAATAAAGAACACAAGTATTTTGACGTGGAAAACACCTAGCTCAAGTAGGTCGTGTGTTTTTCATCTTTTGACCCGGGGGGTTTCCACGTAAAAATACTTGTATTCTTTATTTTCCGCATTTACTATATTCGCAACAGTAGTATAAGGATTACATAGAAGAACCAGATCCTTATAATCAGTGCACGCGAAAACTAGACAATACACAAATCACCCCCTCCCCTCTTGTGTGGCATTAAAGTATAAAACATAAATTGGCATCAGAGCAGGTTATCCTTGAAGAGACTAACACTGTCGGAGAAGATCAAAATGAGTGCACCACCTGGAAACTGAGAAGGGTAATTGTTGTTTTAGACTTCAATACTACACAATATTATAAGTTAATTGTGCAGTACCCAATTTTCGAGTGTTGTCTAATAAGAAGAACCAGGTTCTTCTTAGTCTACTACTTACTACTATTTGCGGAATAATTAAGCAGTAATAGTAAAGACACAGAGATTTTTACGTGAAAAATATCTGGCTCAAAAGGTGAAAAAACCACGACCTACTCCTCAGTAGGGTTTGCTCAAAATTCTTCACTAAACTCTGAGCCAAAAACGGACTTACAAAATAAACTCTTTTGTAATCCTAGGACTAACTCTAATCCTCTTTGTATCAACTAGCCTATAGCTAATTTCTACAGAATTCAAGCTAACTCTAACTAGATCAGTTTGTACCTATTACAATTGCTTCTATGAAAGCTGATAAGATACAATATTTAAACTCCTACTACAATCAACTAGACTCAATATACAAACAATGGAACTGTTTCTTCTAGTTGAACTGTAGCCTTTGTATTGGACAACAATTCTGCTTGCAAAACCTCTGGAACTTTTGCTTCAGAACTTGATTCACTTTTGCACTTGTGCGTCACCTCTTTCAGCAATAATATATTGATTATTTATAGAGTTCGTTTGTTGAGTCCATGATTCAATTATGATCCAACTTTTCCTTGGTAAACGAGTTTTATTGTAACTCAACTTCCTTCCTCTATTACTGTCCTAGCTGAAAGCAACTTCCATCTTCTCTTATCAATTTGCAACCTTTTCGTATTAGCAGACATTCTCTTAGTTCTTTGGTACTTAGCAATCACTGATATCTCCTAGACTTGTATGATTTGTGATCCAACTGCTTCATTCAGAAGTGTATGCTATGATGGACCTTGTTCAACTGGACACATTTTGTCAATCTTCAAAACCCATTCAGTGACATAGGCCAACAAATTCCCCCTTTTTGATTATGACAAACTCTGTGCATTTATCCTGTAGACACATCCAACACTTTGTATTTTTGTGAGCATTAATCATCAAGAACCAGATTCATTAGGTTATAAATATCACTTCAAAGATTTTTAAAAATTTAAACAATAACTGTAGCACGTCTTCCCCCCTTTTAGCATCATCGAAAAGTTGCAAAATGATACTTACCAGTAATTAATTCTTACTCATGGCTAATATAGGAAACTGCAGGTGCAAACATGATTAATCAACACAAGAAACCAATTATGTAAGCTAAATCATAAATAGAGATATTTTTCAAAACACCAAGCTTTCATTTGATTAACATGGATTATCAACACCAAAACAGATTAAACCAAAGACAACCAAAACATGAGTACGACAGAATTAAAAACTGAAACAAAAACACTTGACACAGTCCCGAACTAGACACTTTATAGGATATGAGGGGGTAGTTCTGGAAATTCCTAAGTTTGGGGTGGTGCAGAAGAGGCAGGATTCTTGGTTTGGAGAAGAGACAACATTTGGTGTAAGACACCCTCATTTTTTCCTTCTCCTTGGCTAATTCAGCTCTTAGAGCATCACTCTCACCTTCCACCTCAACTAAGTGAGTCTTCAAGCGAAGGATCTCCATATCCTTTTACTCTCTTTCTTGCACCAGAGTACGGACCTTGCTATTGACCGGTTGCTTCCGAGATGAACCAGGTTCATCTCCCGGGGCACTGACAGTGTAATCACATGACAACAAAGTGTCCTTCCCAAAGAAATCCTTAGCAGTAGCCATTTCAGCCTTCTTTGTGGAAACTGCAAAATGACCCAGAACTGCAGTAAGGATAAAGCCATAAGGAATCGCATGGGCCTTGGTGCCATTTACCACCCTGTCCAAAAGTTGGATGATCAAAGATGGCCAATTGATCTTCTTGCCTCTGTATAGGTACTCCATGAGCTTTAGATCCATATAGTTGGCAATGTGCCTGTGTTCTTGTCTTGGCAGCAGAAATTTAATAACAAACTCAAAGAACAGCTTGTGTTCAGGATTCATCTCGCTTTTGTACACTGCTTTGGGCTTAGGCTCTTCTTCATTGTCACAAAAGAATCTGGTGATGGTAAGTGTTGAGGCCATTCCATCCAAGCAAGGCCATCTCTGCCTTGTATAATCGTCATATCCCTCAGATGGAATGTCTAGAATGACTCCCAGTTCTTGAGCGTCAAAGGAGACTTCAACTCCCCTGACCAATGATGTAACCCTTCAACCAATCACAGTCGCATTCACCATGAATTCCACCACCTCATTTATGACCAGCCTGCCCTCCAAGCGAAGGACCATGTCCTTCCAGCCTTGAGCTTCCAGAAAATCCACTAAGTACCTCATACCTGGCTCCTCCAAGTCCTTCAGTAACTTTCCCTTCAAAATCTGTCTCTTGCCAAACATGGCAACTTTGTCAATCGACACTTCTCCAACCTCCTTCTCATCATCTCCACTCCAATCAGGATCATTATCTTTCTCAACAATCTGAACTTTCTTCTTTGACTTTACCTTAGATCGTGTCCTCAAAAATGTACCCATTGTGGTAGCAGACACATGTGCTGACTTCTTTGAAGAAGTCTTAGTCAATTTTTCCTTGGGTGTCTTGACCACCACTAGAGTAACCTCTTTATCTTGTTGGATCAGGTACAATATTTCATCAACAACAATAGCCTCACAGGCTCCTCCACTTTCGCTTTCCCTTTCTCAGATCTCTTTCTTTTGCTCTCTTGCAGAGCTTTTTCCAGCTTCTCCTCCTCTTCACAAACAGTATTTCTCGTAGCTCGTACCCTTGGAACAGGTACACCAACAGATTCATCAGTTTTCCTTTTCTTTGAGGCCTTAGACTTGATGGACTTGGGAGTCCTTATCTTCTTGGGGTTGTATGAGTCCCCCAGTTTCTTAAGTCTCTCAGCCAAGGTTTCTTCCCCAGAAGAAACACGATCATCTATATCCTTCATTAGTTGTTCTAATCCAGCAACAGCTTCCTCAACTTCATTAGTTCCCTTTATCACTACGACATCATATTCAAGATTCTCTGGAATGGGGCCACAAATACCAAGTATGGAATCATCCTTCCCAGATCCCCTCACACCTGCATCTCCCTAATTCTCAAGAATTTTCCCAGTTTTTCTTGGCCTACTTGGCACTTCCACATCCACCACAGACCCAACCAGCACAAATCTATTTTCAGAATTTAACACAGAGGTAACTTCAGTATTACCTTTCTCAGCACTTGACGAACGAGGTGCATCGTCCTAATGTGCTGATTTAAATGATTCACTAGACGAATTAGGTTTGGGTTCTTCTTCAGCCTGTAATAAATCTTCCAAGAACTTTGCTCATGACCCTGACGCCACAGATTTTTGTGCAAGAACCTTGATACGACGGGGTTTTTAGGCTGGGATAGGGTTTGGTGTAGGTTTAAGAGCATCATGGTATTCAGAGGTTTCAGGTGTCTCAGAGGATTTAGAACTGTATACCGGTGGAGAATCAGACTCATATAATCCTTCATCGTAGTCACGAGTTTGAGAATCAGATGAAGCAGACGACATTTTTAATTTTTGAGAGAAAAGGAAGAGAGGGCAAAAGACAGTGGAGATTTGAGTGTTGAATGACTTGAACGGGATTCGTCTATTGCTTTATTCACTATGGGTAATGATGGCCTATTTATAACTTGTGGCTGGGTTGAGTATAACGGACGAGTATTAACACAAGTAGGATACTAATCGATTAAGGAATGTCAGTGATTTGAC